>OU342738.1:417478070-417680488 GCA_910589765.1 Avena atlantica | reverse complement strand
GGCGGCAACTGGCAGACGCAGGCGGCGCTTGGTCGACGGCGCTCGCAGGGGCGTCGCGGCTGCGCGGCCAAAGGAGGCAGCGGGGACGGTGGTTGCGTCCCTGGCTGCAGCAGCCTACGAGGGAGGTGCAGAGGGGGCGGTCGAGGAGGCCTTGTCGAGGCAGAGGGTCGAGGAGAGGAGGGCGGCCGGCAACAGCGGCCCGGCGATGCGGTGGAGGCGCCGGAGCGCGGTCGAGGGCGGCGGTAGGTGAGGCCGGAGGCGGGCGCGGAGCTCGGGCGGCCGCGGGCGAGCGGGAGGCGGAGGCACGCGCAGCGGCGAGGATGGCGGGGCAGGGCTCGACGCGGTGGCGGGCGGAGGACGAGGCCCACTGGCGGCCGCGGTTGCGGGCGGCGCAGGCTCGCGGCTCCGGGGAGGCGGGGCTCAGGCGGTTGGCGGCGGGAGCGCGCTCGGGGGAAGCGGCGGCGGGGCGGTCACCGGCGGAGCGGAGGAGGAGCGGGGAGGAGCGGCAGCGGTGGCTGCTGGTGCAGGCGGCGAGCGAGTTAGGCGGGAAGGGAGGGTGCACGCGGCAGATGAGGAAGATGGGGTCGGGACCGGGTTGCGTGGTGGGCAGGGGACGCGGGGCCAGGGTGGGCCAGGGGTCACGCGGCGGCAGGGGGTGCGTGTGTTTTGCGTGTTGCGTGTGTGGTGGGAAGTGGGGTGAGAGAGAGAGGGAGGGCTGGGCCAAGTGGCAGTTTCTGGTTGGTGGGGGGAGAGAGGGGGTGAGGTGGCAGCGTGTGAGTGGCCAGGGTGATGTGGAGGCTGGGTTGGGGTAGATAGTTTGGTAGGTTTAGGATTATGGGTGGGACTGGTTGGACCGTTTCAAAATCCTGGGGGTGGTCGTTCGGGTCGATCTGGCCCGTTCGACTGCCCCCACTAAAAATAATATAATTTTTATTTGTTTTGCTAACACCGTTTGCAAACCGATAGCACTCAAACAAAATAATCCGGAGACCGGGCTTTGCATTTGAATTAAGACGGGGCGTTTGGGAAAATAAATCGGGCTTTGCGAAAATAGTTTTATGCAAACAATGCATGATGATGACGATGCAATGCCCAAATTCAACGCGATTTTCTAGTAGTGGTTTTGCGGGATGCCACAATTCGACACCACTAACAATGGATCTCGCCCTCGAGATCCGCCTCATGGTACCGGAAGGAAGGTCGGCGAACTGCGTCTTCTCGCTTCGTGTAGATCCTCACGACACCACTAACAAGGGTTGTTGTCCGTGATCGTCGAGAGAACACTCCGGGGACAAAAGGTCGAAGGTAGAGGTATCCACAAATAAAGCCACCTCTAGCTTCCGTGGACGGAGTAAAATCGCTGGATCCACTGATTCGATGCACAAGAGCGAATGATAAGAGCAGTGGTAGGGTAGCTACTCCATCCCGCACTCGAACCATTACTCTGCACACGAATAGGCGGATTAAGCAACCAACTCTCGGAATCAGACTGAAGATCTCGACAAACGAGGTTCGGAACAAAGGAGTGATGTAGACTCTGCTTCGGATCTGGCGTAGATGATGTCATCACATCGTGAAACACCGGAAGATACAACAGAAAACGTATGAAAGACACCCTGATTAGGTTTCGCGATGGTTCCATTGGCATGAACAACACATGCTCAAGGTATACTCCAACTTCACCAATGCTCGTCCTTCTCATATGTTTTTCAACGACACTGATATCCAGCAAGGAACACATATGGATAAGGAGCTCAAGAACAAAAGATGGGATGAAGGGTACAACAGACAAGTTGCAGATTGATGATCGTAGCACCTCCGTTACAAAAGGAGGAAAGCGAAACCCTGAAGGTACGACGGAAACCCAACCGCGAGAAATCCTGGACTCGAAGAGAGAGAAGAGAGCGGATTCAAAACACGTCGAGTTAAGAGGAGAACAGCAGAGGGGTAAGGAGTAAAACCAGACCTAGTCAGAACTATCCAACCGATTTTGCAAAAATAGTCTTGACACTCTACTTCGGCCGTTAGCTAGGTTATCCTACAGCCTGGACTTGTGGGGTATCGCAACTGCTGGGCTCTGATACCACTCTGTAACACCCTCAGAATCGGACCTATGCAAGTTTTAGCGAAATCCGCCAAACCCGCATAGAAACGATTCAAAGGTTCCCACCAGGCACTTTCGTGCGGGTGGAAAACGAAGTAATAACATTACACAACAGTCCTCGATGGGACCCACAGAACAGATATATATAACAGCGACTCCATGAGTCAAGAATGCAGATGTAATATACAAAGATCCAAATCACCTCGAAAATGATAGAGCGTCCGACTACGGACAAGATGCAAATGGGGCTAAGAGCCCTAAAGAATAACCAATGGCGTCCATAACCCTGCCCAGGCCAAGCCGGAAGGGTAACCCTGCTAACGACGTCGATCTCAAAACCTGCTTAAACAAAAGGGGTGCCGACAAAGGGCAAAGGAAAAAGAGGAGCGTCAGTACTGAGGCCAGTACACGGCGAGACTAGAATTCGGCGGTCCTCGCCTACATAGGTATGGTGGACTGAAGCGGCAGCGGCAGCATGCACTAAACACCCTATAGAGACTCGATGCAACTGGCGGTTATCAGAGAGGGATAAGAATGACCTATCCGGATCCAACCTGAAGCTAACACCAAACAAACCCATCCGGGTGTTTCCCCCTCGAGACCAAACGAGGAAGTCAACCGAGGAACTCACACAGTTGGCAGTTTTATTTATTCAGTTATCGTTGCAGCAATTACTAGTCAGGTTTAGATAATCATCCTGATAAAATAAGCAGTGGGCACTTTTAGTTAACCATTCCGTTGTAGTTGCGACACTTACTAGTCAGATACAATTGGCATGGGACAACCCGTAAACCCAGCAGTTGTTGGTACTTTTGTCCAGCCATTCCGTTGTAGTTGCAATACTTACTAGTCCGGTACAATGGTCGCAAGCGACAATCCAAACAAGCAATTGTGGGCAGTATTAATTAGCCATTCCATTATAGTAAAGCTGATTACTAGTCATTATAAAGTCAATTTATAGCAGTAAACTTTAGTTATGCTTGTCTATGGTCAAGATACTGTGCTCCAAGTCGTCCATAACCGCGGACACGGCTTTCAGAAAGTTTTAACCCGGCCGGGGTGCACAAATAGCAACACACACACGATCAACCTCGGAAAAACCAAATCAAAACCCAACGAGGTCTTCACGACAGAGCAATCACAAGATTCAGAAATATTTCAGGGGGCCACCCCTTGGAGTACACCCGCAATGAAGTAAGCTAGCTCCGAGACGGACCCGAGGTTTGTGGGGCCGGCGGTAAACGACAGCAGATCCCCAAACGGGGACTGTCGATACCACGTAAACGGGTCACAACTCCTAAACAGTACAGTGTGCTCCTCGCACAAACGTAAATAAAGCAGTAGCATGGCATAAGTACAGGAGCGTAAATAAAACCTCGAACTAGTTTGTGGCCCCAAGAAATAAGACGGAATCAAGCTCTGGCTAAGGGGGGCCCATACTCCCCATATGTGGATAGCGCGATAAATCAAGGAACAGGTATCAAGTACTCGGGGTCCTACGGGACACAAGTGGGCGTTCGGAAACCAAATATTATCTATCACCCACCGATGCCTCTGCTTATTTCAATTTTAGTTGTTAAACAGAAATTAAAGTGAACGGTAAGTAAAACTATGATCATCTCCATCATCAACATGCGGCAATATATCACAATTGTGGCACTTGACGACACGCAACAGCACTTGAGCAAGCGACTACGACGCGCAAGTCCAACTATCTACCAAACAACAGGTAATAGGAGGTGGCCATGGCAATATAGGGCTGCAAGGAATATCACGGGAACGGAAACTAAAGCATCGCAACACAGATAGCAATAGATCAACAGGAGGGAATAAATACTATAAAAGTAAGATAGGTAGAAAGGGGGAGATGCTCGCCTGAAAACATTGACGAAGGTTCAACCGAAGATCGGGGCGAAGCTCACATCAACTCAACGGCCTTATCCGCGAAGAAGCAAATCACTAGAATAAACACCGGATGCAGTATTTAATACAACGGCAGAAGATCGGCATGATGCATGTATGATGCATGACATGGCCAAGGTGCAATGCAATTAGGTCAGATCAAGCGGAACCGGGGTCCCGACAATTAATTAGGTGGTTCAAGTTGTTTAGTTAACCCGCAATCGAAATGTTGTTTAGCAATGCAACAGATGGAACCGGTGCGCTACACATGTTTAAATGAGGCCAATATAAGGCTAGATTTGCCTGCATATGGGCCCCATATTTAATTATTAGGTGAATCGGCATAAGGCCCCCAACCACATGACAAGCATGCATGCAAGAATGACAAGTTAATATGCAACAGGTTTTATGTTTAGCATTTACAAAAATAAGGGTTCGGATAAGGGTCGCACATTTAGGGTTCGGCAGATCTTGGTTCTGGGGGTCGGGGTCGGTCTCGGGGTTCAGGGTTCGACGGGTTCGGCGGGATCGTTCTCGGTATCGGGGTAGATATTGTCGCATTCGCGGTCTTCGGGTCATGTCGACGGTCCTGGCGTTCGGGATGAAGTACTTGTCGCGTCGGGGTCTCGGTGTCCGGGTGAAGCACTCGGCGTTGTCGAGCGGGAGTTCATGTCGCAACCGTGTCGACGACCTTGGCGTTCAGGGGGAAGTCCTCGGTGTTCCGTGAAGACGAGATTGTCGACCTTGGGTCCGGGTAGGCGATCTTTTGTCCATGTAGAGGAACTTGAGGTCTCTCGCGGCTTCGATTGTCGTGTCGGTGTCGACCTTGTCTTTGGAGGGCGTCACCCACATCACACCAACGGGCTGACAACTACTTGAACAGAAACCCGCGTCAGAGGATTGAGGCGGCTGGACGGAGGGTCTTCGGCGGCGACTGGCAGACGCAGGCGGCGCTTGGTCGACGGCGCTCGCAGGGGCGTCGCGGCTGCGCGGCCAAAGGAGGCAGCGGGGACGGTGGTTGCGTCCCTGGCTGCAGCAGCCTACGAGGGAGGTGCAGAGGGGCGGTCGAGGAGGCCTTGTCGAGGCAGAGGGTCGAGGAGAGGAGGGCGGCCGGCGACGGCGGCCCGGCGATGCGGTGGAGGCGCCGGAGCGCGGTCGAGGGCGGCGGTAGGTGAGGCCGGAGGCGGGCGCGGAGCTCGGGCGGCCGCGGGCGAGCGGGTGGCGGAGGCGCGCGCAGCGGCGAGGATGGCGGGGCAGGGCTCGACGCGGTGGCGGGCGGAGGACGAGGCCCACTGGCGGCCGCGGTTGCGGGCGGCGCAGGCTCGCGGCTCCGGGGAGGCGGGGCTCAGGCGGTTGGCGGCGGGAGCGCGCTCGGGGGAAGCAGCGGCGGGGCGGTCACCGGCGGAGCGGAGGAGGAGCGGGGAGGAGCGGCGGCGGTGGCTGCTGGTGCAGGCGGCGAGCGAGCTAGGCGGGGAGGGAGGGTGCACGCGGCAGAGGAGGAAGATGGGGTCGGGACCGGGTTGCGTGGTGGGCAGGGGACGCGGGGCCAGGGTGGGCCAGGGGTCACGCGGCGGCAGGGGGTGCGTGTGTTTTGCGTGTTGCGTGTGTGGTGGGGAAGTGGGGTGAGAGAGAGAGGGAGGGCTGGGCCAAGTGGCAGTTTCTGGTTGGTGGGGGGAGAGGAGGGGGTGAGGTGGCAGCGTGTGAGTGGCCAGGGTGATGTGGAGGCTGGGTTGGGGTAGATAGTTTGGTAGGTTTAGGATTATGGGTGGGACTGGTTGGACCGTTTCAAAATCCTGGGGGTGGTCGTTCGGGTCGATCTGGCCCGTTCGACTGCCCCCACTAAAAATAATATAATTTTTATTTGTTTTGCTAACACCGTTTGCAAACCGATAGCACTCAAACAAAATAATCCGGAGACCGGGCTTTGCATTTGAATTAAGACGGGGCGTTTGGGAAAATAAATCGGGCTTTGCGAAAATAGTTTTATGCAAACAATGCATGATGATGACGATGCAATGCCCAAATTCAACGCGATTTTCTAGTAGTGGTTTTGCGGGATGCCACAATTCGACACCACTAACAATGGATCTCGCCCTCGAGATCCGCCTCATGGTACCGGAAGGAAGGTCGGCGAACTGCGTCTTCTCGCTTCGTGTAGATCCTCACGACACCACTAACAAGGGTTGTTGTCCGTGATCGTCGAGAGAACACTCCGGGGACAAAAGGTCGAAGGTAGAGGTATCCACAAATAAATCCACCTCTAGCTTCCGTGGACGGAGTAAAATCGCTGGATCCACTGATTCGATGCACAAGAGCGAATGATTCCGATGTTCTCGTGGTCTTCCTCCGGCGAAACCCTGATCTCTGTGCACACTCGGATCGTCTACCCCCCTAGACGTTCCTCTGACAGGGGTAGCCCGGCGTAGCTCTCTCTTGTTTTGTGTTTGTTTAGGTCATAGGGTGATGTAAAACCATGTTGGTTCACAAGTTGGGGCACTATCCTACCCGGTTTCACCTAAACGGGGAGATTCCCCCCTTATACGGCTACGGAACCTTCGCCTCTAGGTTAGAGCGCATGCATGCGAGGGGGACACATGCAAGCACCTATACCAACCTCTCACCACACTCACACACATATGCTAGGGACACATGCAAGTTCTCGTCTGATTCCGATGTTCTCGTGGTCTTCCTCCGGCGAAACCCTGATCTCTGTGCACACTCGGTCGTCTACCCCCCTAGACGTTCCTTTGACAGGGGTAGCCCGGCGTAGCTCTCTCTTGTTTTGTGCTTGTTTAGGTCATGGGGTGATGTAAAACCATGTTGGTTCACAAGTTGGGGCACTATCCTACACGGTTTCACCTAAACGGGGAGATCCCCCCTTATACGGGTACGGAACCTTCGCCTCTAGGTTAGAGCGCATGCATGCGAGGGGGGACACATGCAAGCACCTATACCAACCTCTCACCACACTCACACACATATGCTAGGGACACATGCAAGTTCTCGTCTGATTCCGATGTTCTCGTGGTCTTCCTCCGGCGAAACCCTGATCTCTTTGCACACTCGGATCGTCTACCCCCCTAGACGTTCCTCTGACAGGGGTAGCTCGGCGTAGCTCTCTCTTGTTTTGTGTTTGTTTAGGTCATAGGGTGATGTAAAACCATGTTGGTTCACAAGTTGGGGCACTATCCTACACGGTTTCACCTAAACGGGGAGATTCCCCCCTTATACGGGTACGGAACCTTCGCCTCTTGGTTAGAGCGCATTCATGCGAGGGGGGACACATGCAAGCACCTATACCAACCTCTCACCACACTCACACATATATGCTAGGGACACATGCAAGTTCTCGTCTGATTCCGATGTTCTCGTGGTCTTCCTCCGGCGAAACCCTGATCTCCGTGCACACTCGGATCGTCTACCCCCCTAGACGTTCCTTTGACAGGGGTAGCCCGGCGTAGCTCTCTCTTGTTTTGTGTTTGTTTTGGTCATAGGGTGATGTAAAACCATGTTGGTGCACAAGTTGGGGCACTATCCTACCCGGTTTCACCTAAACGGGGAGATTCCCCCCTTATACGGGTACGGAACCTTCGCCTCTAGGTTAGAGCGCATGCATGCGAGGGGGGACACATGCAAGCACCTATACCAACCTCTCACCACACTCACACACATATGCTAGGGACACATGCAAGTTCTCGTCTGATTCCGATGTTCTCGCGGTCTTCCTCCGTCGAAACCCTGATCTCTGTGCACACTCGGATCGTCTACCCCCCTAGACGTTCCTCAGACAGGGGTAGCCCGGCGTAGCTCTCTCTTGTTTTGTGTTTGTTTAGGTCATAGGGTGATGTAAAACCATGTTGGTTCACAAGTTGGGGCACTATCCTACCCGGTTTCACCTAAACGGGGAGATTCCCCCCTTATTCGGCTACGGAACCTTCGCCTCTAGGTTAGAGCGCATGCATGCGAGGGGGGACACATGCAAGCACCTATACCAACCTCTCACCACACTCACACACATATGCTAGGGACACATGCAAGTTCTAGTCTGATTCCGATGTTCTCGCGGTCTTCCTCCGGCGAAATCCTGATCTCTTTGCACACTCGGATCGTCTACCCCCCTAGACGTTCCTCTGACAGGGGTAGCCCGACGTAGCTCTCTCTTGTTTTGTGTTTGTTTAGGTCATAGGGTGATGTAAAACCATGTTGGTTCACAAGTTGGGGCACTATCCTACCCGGTTTCACCTAAACAGGGAGATTCCCCCCTTATACGGCTACGTAACCTTCGCCTCTAGGTTAGAGCGCATGCATGCGAGGGGGGACACATGCAAGCACCTATACCAACCTCTCACCACACTCACACACATATGCTAGTGACACATGCAAGTTCTCGTCTGATTCCGATGTTCTCGCGGTCTTCCTCCGGCGAAACCCTGATCTCTGTGCACACTCGGATCATCTACCCCCCTAGACGTTCCTCTGACAGGGGTAGCCC
Source organism: Avena atlantica (assembly GCA_910589765.1). Lineage (NCBI taxonomy): Eukaryota > Viridiplantae > Streptophyta > Magnoliopsida > Poales > Poaceae > Avena > Avena atlantica. The sequence continues at coordinate 417,671,990 of OU342738.1, read as the reverse complement.
GGCGTAGCTCTCTCTTGTTTTGTGTTTGTTTAGGTCATAGGGTGATGTAAAACCATGTTGGTTCACAAGTTGGGGCACTATCCTACCCGGTTTCACCTAAACGGGGAGATTCCCCCCTTATACGGCTACGGAACCTTCGCCTCTAGGTCAGAGCGCATGCATGCGAGGGGGGACACATGCAAGCACCTATACCAACCTCTCACCACACTCACACACATATGCTAGGGACACATGCAAGTTCTCGTCTGATTTCGATGTTCTCGCGGTCTTCCTCCGGCGAAACCCTGATCTCTGTGCACACTCGGATCGTCTACCCCCCTAGACGTTCCTCTGACAGGGGTAGCCCGGCGTAGCTCTCTCTTGTTTTGTGTTTGTTTAGGCCATAGGGTGATGTAAAACCATGTTGGTTCACAAGTTGGGGCACTATCCTACCCGGTTTCACCTAAACGGGGAGACTCCCCCCTTATACGTGTACGGAACCTTCGCCTCTAGGTTAGAGCGCATGCATGTGAGGGGGGACACATGCAAGCACCTATACCAACCTCTCACCACACTCACACACATATGCTAGGGACACATGCAAGTTCTCGTCTGATTCCGATGTTCTCGTGGTCTTCCTCCGGCGAAACCCTGATCTCTGTGCACACTCGGATCGTCTACCCCCCTAGACGTTCCTCTGAAATGGGTAGCCCGGCGTAGCTCTCTCTTGTTTTGTGTTTGCTTAGGTCATAGGGTGATGTAAAACCATGTTGGTTCACAAGTTGGGGCACTATCCTACCCGGTTTCACCTAAACGGGGAGATTCCCCCCTTATACGGGTACGGAACCTTCGCCTCTTGGTTAGAGCGCATGCATGCGAGGGGGGACACATGCAAGCACCTATACCAACCTCTCACCACACTCACACACATATGATAGGGACACATGCAAGTTCTCGTCTGATTCCGATGTTCTCGTGGTCTTCCTCCGGCGAAACCCTGATCTCTGTGCACACTCGGATCGTCTACCCCCCTAGACGTTCCTCTGAAAGGGGTAGCCCGGCGTAGCTCTCTCTTGTTTTGTGTTTGCTTAGGTCATAGGGTGATTTAAAACCATGTTGGTTCACAAGTTGGGGCACTATCCTACCCGGTTTCACCTAAACGGGGAGATTCCCACTTATACGGGTACGAAACCTTCGCCTCTAGGTTAGAGCGCATGCATGCGAGGGGGGACACATGCAAGCACCTATACCAACCTCTCACCACACTCACACACATATTCTAGGGACACATGCAAGTTCTCGTCTGATTCCGATTTTCTCGTGGTCTTCCTCCGGCGAAACCCTGATCTCTGTGCACACTCGGATCGTCTACCCCCCTAGACGTTCCTCTGACAGGGGTAGCCCGGCGTAGCTCTCTCTTGTTTTGTGTTTTTTTAGGTCATAGGGTGATGTAAAACCATGTTGGTTCACAAGTTGGGGCACTATCCTACCCGGTTTCACCTAAACGGGGAGAATCCGCCCTTATACGGGTATGGAACCTTCGCCTCTAGGTTAGAGCGCATGCATGCGAGGGGGGACACATGCAAGCACCTATACCAACCTCTCACCACACACACACATATGCTAGGGACACATGCAAGTTCTCGTCTGATTCCGATGTTCTCGTGGTCTTCCTCCGGCGAAACCCTGATCTCTGTGCACACTCGGATCGTCTACCCCCCTAGACGTTCCTCTGATAGGGGTAGCCCGGCGTAGCTCTCTCTTGTTTTGTGTTTGTTTAGGTCATAGGGTGATGTAAAACCATGTTGGTTCACAAGTTGGGGCACTATCCTACCCGGTTTCACCTAAACGGGGAGATCCCCCCTTATACGGGTACGGAACCTTCGCCTCTAGGTTAGAGCGCATGCATGCGAGGGGGGACACATGCAAGCACCTATACCAACCTCTCACCACACTCACACACATATGCTAGGGACACATGCAAGTTCTCGTCTGATTCCGATGTTCTCGTGGTCTTCCTCCGGCGAAACCCTGATCTCTTTGCACACTCGGATCGTCTACCCCCCTAGACGTTCCTCTGACAGGGGTAGCTCGGCGTAGCTCTCTCTTGTTTTGTGTTTGTTTAGGTCATAGGGTGATGTAAAACCATGTTGGTTCACAAGTTGGGGCACTATCCTACACGGTTTCACCTAAACGGGGAGATTCCCCCCTTATACGGGTACGGAACCTTCGCCTCTAGGTTAGAGCGCATGCATGCGAGGGGGGACACATGCAAGCACCTATACCAACCTCTCACCACACTCACACACATATGCTAGGGACACATGCAAGTTCTCGTCTGATTCCGATGTTCTCGTGGTCTTCCTCCGGCGAAACCCTGATCTCTTTGCACACTCGGATCGTCTACCCCCCTAGACGTTCCTCTGACAGGGGTAGCTCGGCGTAGCTCTCTCTTGTTTTGTGTTTGTTTAGGTCATAGGGTGATGTAAAACCATGTTGGTTCACAAGTTGGGGCACTATCCTACACGGTTTCACCTAAACGGGGAGATTCCCCCCTTATACGGGTACGGAACCTTCGCCTCTAGGTTAGAGCGCATGCATGCGATGGGGGACACATGCAAGCACCTATACCAACCTCTCACCACACTCACACACATATGCTAGGGACACATGCAAGTTCTCGTCTGATTCCGATGTTCTCGTGGTCTTCCTCCGGCGAAACCCTGATCTCCGTGCACACTCGGATCGTCTACCCCCCTAGACGTTCCTTTGACAGGGGTAGCCCGCCGTAGCTCTCTCTTGTTTTGTGTTTGTTTTGGTCATAGGGTGATGTAAAACCATGTTGGTTCACAAGTTGGGGCACTATCCTACCCAGTTTCACCTAAACGGGCAGATTCCCCCCTTATACGGGTACGGAACCTTCGCCTCTAGGTTAGAGCGCATGCATGCGAGGGGGGACACATGCAAGCACCTATACCAACCTCTCACCACACTCACACACATATGCTAGGGACACATGCAAGTTCTCGTCTGATTCCGATGTTCTCGCGGTCTTCCTCCGGCGAAACCCTGATCTCTGTGCACACTCGGATCGTCTACCCCCCTAGACGTTCCTATGACAGGGGTAGCCCGGCGTAGCTCTCTCTTGTTTTGTGTTTGTTTTGGTCATAGGGTGATGTAAAACCATGTTGGTTCACAAGTTGGGGCACTATCCTACCCGGTTTCACCTAAACGGGGAGACTCCCCCCTTATACGTGTACGGAACCTTCGCCTCTAGGTTAGAGCGCATGCATGTGAGGGGGGACACATGCAAGCACCTATACCAACCTCTCACCACACTCACACACATATGCTAGGGACACATGCAAGTTCTCGTCTGATTCCGATGTTCTCGTGGTCTTCCTCCGGCGAAACCCTGATCTCTGTGCACACTCGGATCGTCTACCCCCCTAGACGTTCCTCTGAAATGGGTAGCCCGGCGTAGCTCTCTCTTGTTTTGTGTTTGTTTAGGTCATAGGGTGATGTAAAACCATGTTGGTTCACAAGTTGGGGCACTATCCTACCCGGTTTCACCTAAACAGGGAGATTCCCCCCTTATACGGCTACGTAACCTTCGCCTCTAGGTTAGAGCGCATGCATGCGAGGGGGGACACATGCAAGCACCTATACCAACCTCTCACCACACTCACACACATATGCTAGTGACACATGCAAGTTCTCGTCTGATTCCGATGTTCTCGCGGTCTTCCTCCGGCGAAACCCTGATCTCTGTGCACACTCGGATCGTCTACCCCCCTAGACGTTCCTCTGACAGGGGTAGCCCGGCGTAGCTCTCTCTTGTTTTGTGTTTGTTTAGGTCATAGGGTGATGTAAAACCATGTTGGTTCACAAGTTGGGGCACTATCCTACCCGGTTTCACCTAAACGGGGAGATTCCCCCCTTATACGGCTACGGAACCTTCGCCTCTAGGTTAGAGCGCATGCATGCGAGGGGGGACTGTAACACCCTCAGAATCGGACCTATGCAAGTTTGAGCAAAATTCGCCAAAACCCGCATAGAAACGATTCAAAGGTGCCCACCAGGCACTTTCGTGCGGGTGGAATACGAAGTAATAACATTACACAACAGTCCTCGATGGGACCCACAGAACAGATATATATAACAGCGACTCAAAGAGCCAAGAATACAGATACAATATACAAAGATCCAAATCACCTTGAAAACGATAGAGCGTCCAGCTACGGACAAGACGCAAATGGGGCTAAGAGCCCTGAAGAATAACCAATGGCGTCCATATCCCTGCCCAGGCCAAGCCGGAAGGGTAACCCTGCTAACGGCGTCGATCTCAAACCTGCTTAAACAAAAAGGGGGTACCGACAAAGGGCAAAGGAAAAAGAGGAGCGTCAGTACTGAGGCCAGTACACGGCAAGGCTAGAATTCGGCGGTCCTCGCCTACATAGGTATGGTGGACTGAAGCGGCAGCGGCAGCATGCACTAAACAACCTATAGAGACTCGATACAACTGGCGGTAATTAGAGAGGGGTAAGAATGACCTATCCGGATCCAACCTGAAGCTAACACCAAACATACCCATCCTGGTGTTTCCCCCTCGATACCAAACGAGGAAGTCAACCGAGGAACTCACACAGTTGGCAGTTTTATTTATTCGGTTATCGTTGCAGCAATTACTAGGCAAGTATAGATAATCATCCTGATAAAATAGGCGGTGGGCACTTTTAGTTAACCATTCCGTTATAGTTGCAACACTTACTAATCATATACAGATGACATGAGATAAACCCATAACCCAGCAGTTGTTGATACTTTTATTCAGCCATTCCGTTGTAGTTGCAATACTTACTAGTCAGATACAATTGTCGCAAGCGACGAACCAAACAAGCAATTGTGGGCAGTATTATTTAACCATTCCATTGTAGTGAAGCTGATTACTAGTCATTATAAAGTCAAATTTATAGCAATAAACTTTAGTTATGCTTGTCTATGGTCGAGACACTGTGCTCCAAGTCGTCCATAACCGCGGACACGGCTTTTAGAAAGTTTTAACCCGGCCGGGGTGCACAAATAGCAACACACACACGATCAACCTCGGAAAAACCAAATCAAAACCCAACGAGGTCTTCACGACAGAGCAATCACAAGATTCAGAAATATTTCAGGGGGCCACCCCATTAAGCTACCCGCAACGAAGTAAGCTAGCTCCGAGACGGACTCAAGGTCTGGGTAGACGGCTGTGAACGACTGGGAACCCAAAACTGGGCTTGTCGACACCGCGGAATCGTGTCCCGATCCTAAACAGTACAGGTGCTATCTGTCGCACAATTTAATTAAAGCAGTAAAGCATGGCATAAGTACAGGATCGTAAATAAAACCTCAAACTAGTTTGTGGCCCCAAGAAATAAGACGGAATCAAGCTCTGGCTAAGGGGGGCCCATAATTCCCCATATGTGGATAGCGCGATAAATCAAGGAACAGGTATCAAGCACTCGGGGTCCTACGGGACACAAGTGGGCGTTCGGAAACCAAATGTTATCTATCACCCACCGATGCCTCTGCTTACTTACTTCAATTTTAGTTGTTAAACAGTAATTAAAGTGAACAATAAATAAAACTATGATCAGCTCCAACATCAACATGCGGCAATACATCAACAACTGTGGCACTGGACGACACGCAACAGCACTTGAGCAAGTGACTACGACGCGCAAGTCCAACTATCTACCAAACAACAAGTAATAGGATGTGTCCAAGGCAATATAAGGCTGCAAGGAATATCACAGGCACGGAATCTAAAGCATCGCAACACAGATAGCAATAGATCAACAGGAGGGAATAAAGACTATAAAAGTAAGATAGGTAGAAAGGGGGAGATGCTCGCCTGAAAACATTGTCGAAGGTTCAACCGAAGATCGGGGCGAAGCTCACATCAACTCAACGGCCTTATCCGCGAAGAAGCAAAACACTAGAAGAAACACCGGATGCACTATTTAATACAACGACAGAAGATCGGCATGATGCATGCATGATGGATGACATGGCAAAGGTGCGATGCAATTAGGTCAAATTAAGTGGAACCGGGGTCCCGACAATTAATTAGGCGGTTCAAGTTGTTTAGATACCCCGCAGTTTAAATGTGGTTATAACAAGGCAAGATACGATACCGGTTCGCTACACAAGTTTAGATGAGACCGATATGAGACTAGATTTGCCCGCATATGGGCCCCATATTTAATTATGAGGTGAATCGGCATAAGGCCCCCAAACCACAGATATGCATGCGGGTATGACAATTCAATATGCAACAAGTTGTTATTATGTTATAAAATAGGGTTCTCGGATAAGAGGTTCACACATTGGGGGCTCGACGATCTTGGGGATCCGGGGGGTTCGGGGCCAGGTCTCGGGGTCCAGGGTTCGACGGGTCGGCGAGGTTCGGATCTGGGTTCGACGGGATCGTTCTCGGCCTCCGGGGTCGTTCTCGGTTTACTGGAGTAGTTCTTGTCGCACGGTGCCCGCGAAGTAGATCTTGTGGTTCCGTGTTGAAGGCCCTCGGATTCAGGGTCCCAGCGAACTTGGCGTGTCGAGGTTCGGTTTCCGGTTCCGGCGCCGTGGTCTTGCAGAGTTTCCCGGTTCTCGACGCGTGTCGGTCTTGTCGTTAGCTGAACTTGGCATCGTGGCGGCCTCTTCTCGTGGCGTCGGTCTTGTGGTTCGAGAAGGAGGGGGACGCCGTGATCGGTCTTCAAAGGTTCGCAAGGCGATCTTGGCGCTTAATGTCCATGAGGGAGTCCTTGGGGTCCCGGACGGAGATCTTGTCGGTGGCGGTTTCAGTTGTCGGTGTCGGGCTTGGGTCTCGGCACTGGAGGTCTTGGTGTTCTGAGGGGATCTTGTCGCATCCATCAACTATGTGAAGTCCTTGGCGGTTTTTCTTGAAAATTCCTGGGCACATCTCCACAAAAGATCTTGTGGTACTTGGGCCAGCAACACAGGAACACATCCTCTGTGATATGAAACTGGTAAGATGCCCGTATGTGTCCCTAGCCCAAGTACTCGCTGCATGCCCTCCAAACTTCAGGGACGGGGTGAGCTGGCCGGAGCGCTCTGCAGGACGGAGACATTGCAGCGAAGAACATCGACGGGGAGGTCCAGGGGCACGACGAGCTCGATGCAGACCGGAGGAGGACGACCATGGCTTGGCGGCGGCGGTTCTCCGCCTGGACAGCGAAGACGGGCGCCAGAGGGAGGAGGAGGGGGCCCGCGGGGCGGCGCGGGCTGCGGGTCGGGGCTCAGGCGGGCCCGGGCGGGTCGAACGGCGCGGCTCCGGCGACGGGTGGGTCAGACGCGGGACGGGCGTGGAGGCGGGGCCGACCTGGGCGGCCAGAACTTGCGGCGGGGCGCAGCGGCTGCCTGGGGCCGGAGCGGAGAGGCAGACGGGCCCGCCGGAGAGGCGGCGGCGCGGAACCGGCGGAGACGGGGCGGAGCCGGCGAGCGGAGGTCACAGGCGGAGGGCGGCCGAGCGGCTCGGGGTCGGGCGAGGCGGAGCACGCCTGGCCGGAGGGAAGGAGCGCGGCCGAAGGAGAGAGGAGGCGGCGCCGGCGAAGCTCACGAGGAGGAAGGCGGTTGCGGCGTCCGGCGAGGCTAAGCAGGGAGGCGCGGGGAGCTTCGTGGCCGGCGGGGAGACGGTGCTTGGCCGGGGTGGGTCGGCGGGCGCGCGGCGCCGGCGGAAGGAGAGGAGAGACGGCGGGGACGGGGTGCTGCGGACGCGGTGGGAGGAGGAGGGCGCTGGCGAGCTCGATCGGAGCGGCGGAGGCGGCTGCGCGGGCCGGGGAGGAGCTTGGGGGAGGAGGCTGCTTGCGGGGGAGGGGGTGAGCTACGGCGGCGGGAGGAGCCTGGGGAGGTGGAGGAGCGGCGGGCTGGAGCTCGGGGAGAGGAGGCGCGGGGACGGGCGGTGGGCGCGTGCGGGAAGCGGCAGGAGGGAGGTGGGCCCAGGGACGCGCCAGGGGGCGTGGGCGCTGTGTGGGTGGGGGTTCGACGTGTGGGCCAGGGTAGGCTGGGGTTGACGAAGGGGAAGGGGAGAGAGCAGAGTGGCTGACGCGGTGGGCCCGGGGAGGTGGAGCCCGGCGGTCAGGGAAAGAGGTGGTGGGGTGTTTGGTGGGCTGTGTGCGTGGCTGCGTGGGTGTGTGTGTGCTGTGTTGTGTGGCTGCGCGCGCGTGTGTGCTGGGATGTGTGGTTGAGAGAGAGAGGTGGAGAGAGGGAGTGGGGGAAGTGGGGTGACGTGGCGGCGTGTGAGTGGTTGAGGGAGAGGGAGGAGGTGAGGTGGCACATGTCTATTGGAGGGAGTGATGTGGCCAGCGGGTTGGGGTAGATAGTTGGGTAGCTGTAGGATTTAGATGTACCGGTTGATTGGACCGTTTTAAAAAAAACCTCGGGCGGTCGTTCGGGTCTATCCGGCCCGTTCGACTGCCCCACTAAAAATAATCTAAATTTTATTTGTTTTGATAACACCGTTTGCAAAACATATTTAGTCAAAACAAAATATTCCGGCGACCCGGGTTTGGCGTTTGAATAAAAGACGGGGCGTTTAGAAACAACCCGGGTTTTCCCGAAATAGTTTTCTGCAACCAATGCATGATGAGGACGATGCAATGCACAAATTCAACGCGATTTTCTAGTAGTGGTTTTTGCGGGATGCCACAGGGACACATGCAAGCACCTATACCAACCTCTCACCACACTCACACACATATGCTAGGGACACATGCAAGTTCTCGTCTGATTCCGATGTTCTCGCGGTCTTCCTCCGGCGAAACCCTGATCTCTGTGCACACTCGGATCGTCTACCCCCCTAGACGTTCCTCTGACAGGGGTAGCCCGGCGTAGCTCTCTCTTGTTTTGTGTTTGTTTAGGTCATAGGGTGATGTAAAACCATGTTGGTTCACAAGTTGGGGCACTATCCTACCCGGTTTCACCTAAACGGGGAGACTCCCCCTTATACGTGTACGGAACCTTCGCCTCTAGGTTAGAGCGCATGCATGTGAGGGGGGACACATGCAAGCACCTATACCAACCTCTCACCACACTCACACACATATTCTAGGGACACATTCAAGTTCTCGTCTGATTCCGATGTTCTCGTGGTCTTCCTCCGGCGAAACCCTGATCTCTGTGCACACTCGGATCGTCTACCCCCCTAGACGTTCCTCTGAAATGGGTAGCCCGGCGTAGCTCTCTCTTGTTTTGTGTTTGCTTAGGTCATAGGGTGATGTAAAACCATGTTGGTTCACAAGTTGGGGCACTATCCTACCCGGTTTCACCTAAACGGGGAGATTCCCCCCTTATACGGGTACGGAACCTTCGCCTCTAGGTTAGAGCGCATGCATGCGAGGGGGGACACATGCAAGCACCTATACCAACCTCTCACCACACTCACACACATATGCTAGGGACACATGCAAGTTCTTGTCTGATTCTGATGTTCTCGTGGTCTTCCTCCGGCGAAACCCTGATCTCTGTGCACACTCGGATCGTCTACCCCCCTAGACGTTCCTCTGAAAGGGGTAGCCCGGCGTAGCTCTCTCTTGTTTTGTGTTTGCTTAGGTCATAGGGTGATTTAAAACCATGTTGGTTCACAAGTTGGGGCACTATCCTACCCGGTTTCACCTAAACGGGGAGATTCCCCCTTATACGGGTACGGAACCTTCGCCTCTAGGTTAGAGCGCATGCATGCGAGGGGGGACACATGCAAGCACCTATACCAACCTCTCACCACACTCACACACATATTCTAGGGACACATGCAAGTTCTCGTCTGATTCCGATGTTCTCGTGGTCTTCCTCCGGCGAAACCCTGATCTCTGTGCACACTCGGATTGTCTACCCCCTAGACGTTCCTCTGACAGGGGTAGCCCGGCGTAGCTCTCTCTTGTTTTGTGTTTGTTTAGGTCATAGGGTGATGTAAAACCATGTTGGTTCACAAGTTGGGGCACTATCCTACACGGTTTCACCTAAACGGGGAGATTCCCCCCTTATACGGGTACGGAACCTTCGCCTCTAGGTTAGAGCGCATGCATGCGAGGGGGGACACATGCAAGCACCTATACCAACCTCTCACCACACTCACACACATATGCTAGGGACACATGCAAGTTCTCGTCTGATTCCGATGTTCTCGTGGTCTTCCTCCGGCGAAACCCTGATCTCTGTGCACACTCGGATCGTCTACCCCCCTAGACGTTCCTCTGAAATGGGTAGCCCGGCGTAGCTCTCTCTTGTTTTGTGTTTGCTTAGGTCATAGGGTGATGTAAAACCATGTTGGTTCACAAGTTGGGGCACTATCCTACCCGGTTTCACCTAAACGGGGAGATTCCCCCCTTATACGGGTACGGAACCTTCGCCTCTAGGTTAGAGCGCATGCATGCGAGGGGGGACACATGCAAGCACCTATACCAACCTCTCACCACACTCACACACATATGATAGGGACACATGCAAGTTCTCGTCTGATTCCGATGTTCTCGTGGTCTTCCTCCGGCGAAACCCTGATCTCTGTGCACACTCGGATCGTCTACCCCCCTAGACGTTCCTCTGAAAGGGGTAGCCCGGCGTAGCTCTCTCTTGTTTTGTGTTTGCTTAGGTCATAGGGTGATTTAAAACCATGTTGGTTCACAAGTTGGGGCACTATCCTACCCGGTTTCACCTAAACGGGGAGATTCCCACTTATACGGGTACGAAACCTTCGCCTCTAGGTTAGAGCGCATGCATGCGAGGGGGGACACATGCAAGCACCTATACCAACCTCTCACCACACTCACACACATATTCTAGGGACACATGCAAGTTCTCGTCTGATTCCGATTTTCTCGTGGTCTTCCTCCGGCGAAACCCTGATCTCTGTGCACACTCGGATCGTCTACCCCCCTAGACGTTCCTCTGACAGGGGTAGCCCGGCGTAGCTCTCTCTTGTTTTGTGTTTTTTTAGGTCATAGGGTGATGTAAAACCATGTTGGTTCACAAGTTGGGGCACTATCCTACCCGGTTTCACCTAAACGGGGAGAATCCGCCCTTATACGGGTATGGAACCTTCGCCTCTAGGTTAGAGCGCATGCATGCGAGGGGGGACACATGCAAGCACCTATACCAACCTCTCACCACACACACACATATGCTAGGGACACATGCAAGTTCTCGTCTGATTCCGATGTTCTCGTGGTCTTCCTCCGGCGAAACCCTGATCTCTGTGCACACTCGGATCGTCTACCCCCCTAGACGTTCCTATGATAGGGGTAGCCCGGCGTAGCTCTCTCTTGTTTTGTGTTTGTTTAGGTCATAGGGTGATGTAAAACCATGTTGGTTCACAAGTTGGGGCACTATCCTACCCGGTTTCACCTAAACGGGGAGATCCCCCCTTATACGGGTACGGAACCTTCGCCTCTAGGTTAGAGCGCATGCATGCGAGGGGGGACACATGCAAGCACCTATACCAACCTCTCACCACACTCACACACATATGCTAGGGACACATGCAAGTTCTCGTCTGATTCCGATGTTCTCGTGGTCTTCCTCCGGCGAAACCCTGATCTCTTTGCACACTCGGATCGTCTACCCCCCTAGACGTTCCTCTGACAGGGGTAGCTCGGCGTAGCTCTCTCTTGTTTTGTGTTTGTTTAGGTCATAGGGTGATGTAAAACCATGTTGGTTCACAAGTTGGGGCACTATCCTACACGGTTTCACCTAAACGGGGAGATTCCCCCCTTATACGGGTACGGAACCTTCGCCTCTAGGTTAGAGCGCATGCATGCGAGGGGGGACACATGCAAGCACCTATACCAACCTCTCACCACACTCACACACATATGCTAGGGACACATGCAAGTTCTCGTCTGATTCCGATGTTCTCGTGGTCTTCCTCCGGCGAAACCCTGATCTCTTTGCACACTCGGATCGTCTACCCCCCTAGACGTTCCTCTGACAGGGGTAGCTCGGCGTAGCTCTCTCTTGTTTTGTGTTTGTTTAGGTCATAGGGTGATGTAAAACCATGTTGGTTCACAAGTTGGGGCACTATCCTACACGGTTTCACCTAAACGGGGAGATTCCCCCTTATACGGGTACGGAACCTTCGCCTCTAGGTTAGAGCGCATGCATGCGATGGGGGACACATGCAAGCACCTATACCAACCTCTCACCACACTCACACACATATGCTAGGGACACATGCAAGTTCTCGTCTGATTCCGATGTTCTCGTGGTCTTCCTCCGGCGAAACCCTGATCTCCGTGCACACTCGGATCGTCTACCCCCCTAGACGTTCCTTTGACAGGGGTAGCCCGCCGTAGCTCTCTCTTGTTTTGTGTTTGTTTTGGTCATAGGGTGATGTAAAACCATGTTGGTTCACAAGTTGGGGCACTATCCTACCCAGTTTCACCTAAACGGGGAGATTCCCCCCTTATACGGGTACGGAACCTTCGCCTCTAGGTTAGAGCGCATGCATGCGAGGGGGGACACATGCAAGCACCTATACCAACCTCTCACCACACTCACACACATATGCTAGGGACACATGCAAGTTCTCGTCTGATTCCGATGTTCTCGCGGTCTTCCTCCGGCGAAACCCTGATCTCTGTGCACACTCGGATCGTCTACCCCCCTAGACGTTCCTATGACAGGGGTAGCCCGGCGTAGCTCTCTCTTGTTTTGTGTTTGTTTAGGTCATAGGGTGATGTAAAACCATGTTGGTTCACAAGTTGGGGCACTATCCTACCCGGTTTCACCTAAACGGGGAGACTCCCCCCTTATACGTGTACGGAACCTTCGCCTCTAGGTTAGAGCGCATGCATGTGAGGGGGGACACATGCAAGCACCTATACCAACCTCTCACCACACTCACACACATATGCTAGGGACACATGCAAGTTCTCGTCTGATTCCGATGTTCTCGTGGTCTTCCTCCGGCGAAACCCTGATCTCTGTGCACACTCGGATCGTCTACCCCCCTAGACGTTCCTCTGAAATGGGTAGCCCGGCGTAGCTCTCTCTTGTTTTGTGTTTGTTTAGGTCATAGGGTGATGTAAAACCATGTTGGTTCACAAGTTGGGGCACTATCCTACCCGGTTTCACCTAAACAGGGAGATTCCCCCCTTATACGGCTACGTAACCTTCGCCTCTAGGTTAGAGCGCATGCATGCGAGGGGGGACACATGCAAGCACCTATACCAACCTCTCACCACACTCACACACATATGCTAGTGACACATGCAAGTTCTCGTCTGATTCCGATGTTCTCGCGGTCTTCCTCCGGCGAAACCCTGATCTCTGTGCACACTCGGATCGTCTACCCCCCTAGACGTTCCTCTGACAGGGGTAGCCCGGCGTAGCTCTCTCTTGTTTTGTGTTTGTTTAGGTCATAGGGTGATGTAAAACCATGTTGGTTCACAAGTTGGGGCACTATCCTACCCGGTTTCACCTAAACGGGGAGATTCCCCCCTTATACGGCTACGGAACCTTCGCCTCTAGGTTAGAGCGCATGCATGCGAGGGGGGACTGTAACACCCTCAGAATCGGACCTATGCAAGTTTGAGCAAAATTCGCCAAAACCCGCATAGAAACGATTCAAAGGTGCCCACCAGGCACTTTCGTGCGGGTGGAATACGAAGTAATAACATTACACAACAGTCCTCGATGGGACCCACAGAACAGATATATATAACAGCGACTCAAAGAGCCAAGAATACAGATACAATATACAAAGATCCAAATCACCTTGAAAACGATAGAGCGTCCAGCTACGGACAAGACGCAAATGGGGCTAAGAGCCCTGAAGAATAACCAATGGCGTCCATATCCCTGCCCAGGCCAAGCCGGAAGGGTAACCCTGCTAACGGCGTCGATCTCAAACCTGCTTAAACAAAAAGGGGGTACCGACAAAGGGCAAAGGAAAAAGAGGAGCGTCAGTACTGAGGCCAGTACACGGCAAGGCTAGAATTCGGCGGTCCTCGCCTACATAGGTATGGTGGACTGAAGCGGCAGCGGCAGCATGCACTAAACAACCTATAGAGACTCGATACAACTGGCGGTAATTAGAGAGGGGTAAGAATGACCTATCCGGATCCAACCTGAAGCTAACACCAAACATACCCATCCTGGTGTTTCCCCCTCGATACCAAACGAGGAAGTCAACCGAGGAACTCACACAGTTGGCAGTTTTATTTATTCGGTTATCGTTGCAGCAATTACTAGGCAAGTATAGATAATCATCCTGATAAAATAGGCGGTGGGCACTTTTAGTTAACCATTCCGTTATAGTTGCAACACTTACTAATCATATACTGATGACATGAGATAAACCCATAACCCAGCAGTTGTTGATACTTTTATTCAGCCATTCCGTTGTAGTTGCAATACTTACTAGTCAGATACAATTGTCGCAAGCGACGAACCAAACAAGCAATTGTGGGCAGTATTATTTAACCATTCCATTGTAGTGAAGCTGATTACTAGTCATTATAAAGTCAAATTTATAGCAATAAACTTTAGTTATGCTTGTCTATGGTCGAGACACTGTGCTCCAAGTCGTCCATAACCGCGGACACGGCTTTCAGAAAGTTTTAACCCGGCCGGGGTGCACAAATAGCAACACACACACGATCAACCTCGGAAAAACCAAATCAAAACCCAACGAGGTCTTCACGACAGAGCAATCACAAGATTCAGAAATATTTCAGGGGGCCACCCCATTAAGCTACCCGCAACGAAGTAAGCTAGCTCCGAGACGGACTCAAGGTCTGGGTAGACGGCTGTGAACGACTGGGAACCCAAAACTGGGCTTGTCGACACCGCGGAATCGTGTCCCGATCCTAAACAGTACAGGTGCTATCTGTCGCACAATTTAATTAAAGCAGTAAAGCATGGCATAAGTACAGGATCGTAAATAAAACCTCAAACTAGTTTGTGGCCCCAAGAAATAAGACGGAATCAAGCTCTGGCTAAGGGGGGCCCATAATTCCCCATATGTGGATAGCGCGATAAATCAAGGAACAGGTATCAAGCACTCGGGGTCCTACGGGACACAAGTGGGCGTTCGGAAACCAAATGTTATCTATCACCCACCGATGCCTCTGCTTACTTACTTCAATTTTAGTTGTTAAACAGTAATTAAAGTGAACAATAAATAAAACTATGATCAGCTCCAACATCAACATGCGGCAATACATCAACAACTGTGGCACTGGACGACACGCAACAGCACTTGAGCAAGTGACTACGACGCGCAAGTCCAACTATCTACCAAACAACAAGTAATAGGATGTGTCCAAGGCAATATAAGGCTGCAAGGAATATCACAGGCACGGAATCTAAAGCATCGCAACACAGATAGCAATAGATCAACAGGAGGGAATAAAGACTATAAAAGTAAGATAGGTAGAAAGGGGGAGATGCTCGCCTGAAAACATTGTCGAAGGTTCAACCGAAGATCGGGGCGAAGCTCACATCAACTCAACGGCCTTATCCGCGAAGAAGCAAAACACTAGAAGAAACACCGGATGCACTATTTAATACAACGACAGAAGATCGGCATGATGCATGCATGATGGATGACATGGCAAAGGTGCGATGCAATTAGGTCAAATTAAGTGGAACCGGGGTCCCGACAATTAATTAGGCGGTTCAAGTTGTTTAGATACCCCGCAGTTTAAATGTGGTTATAACAAGGCAAGATACGATACCGGTTCGCTACACAAGTTTAGATGAGACCGATATGAGACTAGATTTGCCCGCATATGGGCCCCATATTTAATTATGAGGTGAATCGGCATAAGGCCCCCAAACCACAGATATGCATGCGGGTATGACAATTCAATATGCAACAAGTTGTTATTATGTTATAAAATAGGGTTCTCGGATAAGAGGTTCACACATTGGGGGCTCGACGATCTTGGGGATCCGGGGGGTTCGGGGCCGGGTCTCGGGGTCCAGGGTTCGACGGGTCGGCGAGGTTCGGATCTGGGTTCGACGGGATCGTTCTCGGCCTCCGGGGTCGTTCTCGGTTTACTGGGGTAGTTCTTGTCGCACGGTGCCCGCGAAGTAGATCTTGTGGTTCCGTGTTGAAGGCCCTCGGATTCAGGGTCCCAGCGAACTTGGCGTGTCGAGGTTCGGTTTCCGGTTCCGGCGCCGTGGTCTTGCAGAGTTTCCCGGTTCTCGACGCGTGTCGGTCTTGTCGTTAGCTGAACTTGGCATCGTGGCGGCCTCTTCTCGTGGCGTCGGTCTTGTGGTTCGAGAAGGAGGGGGACGCCGTGATCGGTCTTCAAAGGTTCGCAAGGCGATCTTGGCGCTTAATGTCCATGAGGGAGTCCTTGGGGTCCCGGACGGAGATCTTGTCGGTGGCGGTTTCAGTTGTCGGTGTCGGGCTTGGGTCTCGGCACTGGAGGTCTTGGTGTTCTGAGGGGATCTTGTCGCATCCATCAACTATGTGAAGTCCTTGGCGGTTTTTCTTGAAAATTCCTGGGCACATCTCCACAAAAGATCTTGTGGTACTTGGGCCAGCAACACAGGAACACATCCTCTGTGATATGAAACTGGTAAGATGCCCGTATGTGTCCCTAGCCCAAGTACTCGCTGCATGCCCTCCAAACTTCAGGGACGGGGTGAGCTGGCCGGAGCGCTCTGCAGGACGGAGACATTGCAGCGAAGAACATCGACGGGGAGGTCCAGGGGCACGACGAGCTCGATGCAGACCGGAGGAGGACGACCATGGCTTGGCGGCGGCGGTTCTCCGCCTGGACAGCGAAGACGGGCGCCAGAGGGAGGAGGAGGGGGCCCGCGGGGCGGCGCGGGCTGCGGGTCGGGGCTCAGGCGGGCCCGGGCGGGTCGAACGGCGCGGCTCCGGCGACGGGTGGGTCAGACGCGGGACGGGCGTGGAGGCGGGGCCGACCTGGGCGGCCAGAACTTGCGGCGGGGCGCAGCGGCTGCCTGGGGCCGGAGCGGAGAGGCAGACGGGCCCGCCGGAGAGGCGGCGGCGCGGAACCGGCGGAGACGGGGCGGAGCCGGCGAGCGGAGGTCGCAGGCGGAGGGCGGCCGAGCGGCTCGGGGTCGGGCGAGGCGGAGCACGCCTGGCCGGAGGGAAGGAGCGCGGCCGAAGGAGAGAGGAGGCGGCGCCGGCAAAGCTCACGAGGAGGAAGGCGGTTGCGGCGTCCGGCGAGGCTAAGCAGGGAGGCGCGGGGAGCTTCGTGGCCGGCGGGGAGACGGTGCTTGGCCGGGGTGGGTCGGCGGGCGCGCGGCGTCGGCGGAAGGAGAGGAGAGACGGCGGGGACGGGGTGCTGCGGACGCGGTGGGAGGAGGAGGGCGCTGGCGAGCTCGATCGGAGCGGCGGAGGCGGCTGCGCGGGCCGGGGAGGAGCTTGGGGGAGGAGGCTGCTTGCGGGGGAGGGGGCGAGCTACGGCGGCGGGAGGAGCCTGGGGAGGTGGAGGAGCGGCGGGCTGGAGCTCGGGGAGAGGAGGCGCGGGGACGGGCGGTGGGCGCGTGCGGGAAGCGGCAGGAGGGAGGTGGGCCCAGGGACGCGCCAGGGGGCGTGGGCGCTGTGTGGGTGGGGGTTCGACGTGTGGGCCAGGGTAGGCTGGGGTTGACGAAGGGGAAGGGGAGAGAGCAGAGTGGCTGACGCGGTGGGCCCGGGGAGGTGGAGCCCGGCGGTCAGGGAAAGAGGTGGTGGGGTGTTTGGTGGGCTGTGTGCGTGGCTGCGTGGGTGTGTGTGTGCTGTGTTGTGTGGCTGCGCGCGCGTGTGTGCTGGGATGTGTGGTTGAGAGAGAGAGGTGGAGAGAGGGAGTGGGGGAAGTGGGGTGACGTGGCGGCGTGTGAGTGGTTGAGGGAGAGGGAGGAGGTGAGGTGGCACATGTCTATTGGAGGGAGTGATGTGGCCAGCGGGTTGGGGTAGATAGTTGGGTAGCTGTAGGATTTAGATGTACCGGTTGATTGGACCGTTTTAAAAAAAAACCTCGGGCGGTCGTTCGGGTCTATCCGGCCCGTTCGACTGCCCCACTAAAAATAATCTAAATTTTATTTGTTTTGATAACACCGTTTGCAAAACATATTTAGTCAAAACAAAATATTCCGGCGACCCGGGTTTGGCGTTTGAATAAAAGACGGGGCGTTTAGAAACAACCCGGGTTTTCCCGAAATAGTTTTCTGCAACCAATGCATGATGAGGACGATGCAATGCACAAATTCAACGCGATTTTCTAGTAGTGGTTTTTGCGGGATGCCACAGGGACACATGCAAGCACCTATACCAACCTCTCACCACACTCACACACATATGCTAGGGACACATGCAAGTTCTCGTCTGATTCCGATGTTCTCGCGGTCTTCCTCCGGCGAAACCCTGATCTCTGTGCACACTCGGATCGTCTACCCCCCTAGACGTTCCTCTGACAGGGGTAGCCCGGCGTAGCTCTCTCTTGTTTTGTGTTTGTTTAGGTCATAGGGTGATGTAAAACCATGTTGGTTCACAAGTTGGGGCACTATCCTACCCGGTTTCACCTAAACGGGGAGACTCCCCCTTATACGTGTACGGAACCTTCGCCTCTAGGTTAGAGCGCATGCATGTGAGGGGGGACACATGCAAGCACCTATACCAACCTCTCACCACACTCACACACATATTCTAGGGACACATTCAAGTTCTCGTCTGATTCCGATGTTCTCGTGGTCTTCCTCCGGCGAAACCCTGATCTCTGTGCACACTCGGATCGTCTACCCCCCTAGACGTTCCTCTGAAATGGGTAGCCCGGCGTAGCTCTCTCTTGTTTTGTGTTTGCTTAGGTCATAGGGTGATGTAAAACCATGTTGGTTCACAAGTTGGGGCACTATCCTACCCGGTTTCACCTAAACGGGGAGATTCCCCCCTTATACGGGTACGGAACCTTCGCCTCTAGGTTAGAGCGCATGCATGCGAGGGGGGACACATGCAAGCACCTATACCAACCTCTCACCACACTCACACACATATGCTAGGGACACATGCAAGTTCTTGTCTGATTCTGATGTTCTCGTGGTCTTCCTCCGGCGAAACCCTGATCTCTGTGCACACTCGGATCGTCTACCCCCCTAGACGTTCCTCTGAAAGGGGTAGCCCGGCGTAGCTCTCTCTTGTTTTGTGTTTGCTTAGGTCATAGGGTGATTTAAAACCATGTTGGTTCACAAGTTGGGGCACTATCCTACCCGGTTTCACCTAAACGGGGAGATTCCCCCTTATACGGGTACGGAACCTTCGCCTCTAGGTTAGAGCGCATGCATGCGAGGGGGGACACATGCAAGCACCTATACCAACCTCTCACCACACTCACACACATATTCTAGGGACACATGCAAGTTCTCGTCTGATTCCGATGTTCTCGTGGTCTTCCTCCGGCGAAACCCTGATCTCTGTGCACACTCGGATTGTCTACCCCCCTAGACGTTCCTCTGACAGGGGTAGCCCGGCGTAGCTCTCTCTTGTTTTGTGTTTGTTTAGGTCATAGGGTGATGTAAAACCATGTTGGTTCACAAGTTGGGGCACTATCCTACACGGTTTCACCTAAACGGGGAGATTCCCCCCTTATACGGGTACGGAACCTTCGCCTCTAGGTTAGAGCGCATGCATGCGAGGGGGGACACATGCAAGCACCTATACCAACCTCTCACCACACTCACACACATATGCTAGGGACACATGCAAGTTCTCGTCTGATTCCGATGTTCTCGTGGTCTTCCTCCGGCGAAACCCTGATCTCTGTGCACACTCGGATCGTCTACCCCCCTAGACGTTCCTCTGAAAGGGGTAGCCCGGCGTAGCTCTCTCTTGTTTTGTGTTTGCTTAGGTCATAGGGTGATTTAAAACCATGTTGGTTCACAAGTTGGGGCACTATCCTACCCGGTTTCACCTAAACGGGGAGATTCCCCCTTATACGGGTACGGAACCTTCGCCTCTAGGTTAGAGCGCATGCATGCGAGGGGGGACACATGCAAGCACCTATACCAACCTCTCACCACACTCACACACATATTCTAGGGACACATGCAAGTTCTCGTCTGATTCCGATGTTCTCGTGGTCTTCCTCCGGCGAAACCCTGATCTCTGTGCACACTCGGATCGTCTACCCCCCTAGACGTTCCTCTGACAGGGGTAGCCCGGCGTAGCTCTCTCTTGTTTTGTGTTTGTTTAGGTCATAGGGTGATGTAAAACCATGTTGGTTCACAAGTTGGGGCACTATCCTACACGGTTTCACCTAAACGGGGAGATTCCCCCCTTATACGGGTACGGAACCTTCGCCTCTAGGTTAGAGCGCATGCATGCGAGGGGGGACACATGCAAGCACCTATACCAACCTCTCACCACACTCACACACATATGCTAGGGACACATGCAAGTTCTCGTCTGATTCCGATGTTCTCGTGGTCTTCCTCCGGCGAAACCCTGATCTCCGTGCACACTCGGATCGTCTACCCCCCTAGACGTTCCTTTGACAGGGGTAGCCCGGCGTAGCTCTCTCTTGTTTTGTGTTTGTTTAGGTCATAGGGTGATGTAAAACCATGTTGGTTCACAAGTTGGGGCACTATCCTACCCGGTTTCACCTAAACGGGGAGATTCCCACCTTATACGGGTACGGAACCTTCGCCTCTAGGTTAGAGCGCATGCATGCGAGGGGGGACACATGCAAGCACCTATACCAACCTCTCACCACACTCACACACATATGCTAGGGACACATGCAAGTTCTCGTCTGATTCCGATGTTCTCGCGGTCTTCCTCCGGCGAAACCCTGATCTCTGTGCACACTCGGATCGTCTACCCCCCTAGACGTTCCTCTGACAGGGGTAGCCCGGCGTAGCTCTCTCTTGTTTTGTGTTTGTTTAGGTCATAGGGTGATGTAAAACCATGTTGGTTCACAAGTTGGGGCACTATCCTACCCGGTTTCACCTAAACGGGGAGACTCCCCCTTATACGTGTACGGAACCTTCGCCTCTAGGTTAGAGCGCATGCATGTGAGGGGGGACACATGCAAGCACCTATACCAACCTCTCACCACACTCACACACATATTCTAGGGACACATTCAAGTTCTCGTCTGATTCCGATGTTCTCGTGGTCTTCCTCCGGCGAAACCCTGATCTCTGTGCACACTCGGATCGTCTACCCCCTAGACGTTCCTCTGAAATGGGTAGCCCGGCGTAGCTCTCTCTTGTTTTGTGTTTGCTTAGGTCATAGGGTGATGTAAAACCATGTTGGTTCACAAGTTGGGGCACTATCCTACCCGGTTTCACCTAAACGGGGAGATTCCCCCTTATACGGGTACGGAACCTTCGCCTCTAGGTTAGAGCGCATGCATGCGAGGGGGGACACATGCAAGCACCTATAGCAACCTCTCACCACACTCACACACATATGCTAGGGACACATGCAAGTTCTCGTCTGATTCCGATGTTCTCGTGGTCTTCCTCCGGCGAAACCCTGATCTCTGTGCACACTCAGATCGTCTACGCCCCTAGACGTTCCTCTGAAAGGGGTAGCCCGGCGTAGCTCTCTCTTGTTTTGTGTTTGCTTAGGTCATAGGGTGATTTAAAACCATGTTGGTTCACAAGTTGGGGCACTATCCTACCCGGTTTCACCTAAACGGGGAGATTCCCCCTTATACGGGTACGGAACCTTCGCCTCTAGGTTAGAGCGCATGCATGCGAGGGGGGACACATGCAAGCACCTATACCAACCTCTCACCACACTCACACACATATTCTAGGGACACATGCAAGTTCTCGTCTGATTCCGATGTTCTCGTGGTCTTCCTCCGGCGAAACCCTGATCTCTGTGCACACTCGGATCGTCTACCCCCCTAGACGTTCCTCTGACAGGGGTAGCCCGGCGTAGCTCTCTCTTGTTTTATGTTTGTTTAGGTCATAGGGTGATGTAAAACCATGTTGGTTCACAAGTTGGGGCACTATCCTACCCGGTTTCACCTAAACGGGGAGATTCCCCCCTTATACGGCTACGAAACCTTCGCCTCTAGGTTAGAGCGCATGCATGCGAGGGGGACACATGTAAGCACCTATACCAACCTCTCACCACACTCACACACATATGCTAGGGACACATGCAAGTTCTCGTCTGATTCCGATGTTCTCGTGGTCTTCCTCCAGCGAAACCCTGATCTCTGTGCACACTCGGATCGTCTACCCCCCTAGACGTTCCTCTGACAGGGGTAGCCCGGCGTAGCTCTCTCTTGTTTTGTGTTTGTTTAGGTCATAGGGTGATGTAAAACCATATTGGTTCACAAGTTGGGGCACTATCCTACACGGTTTCACCTAAACGGGGAGATTCCCCCCTTATACGGGTACGGAACTTTCGCCTCTAGGTTAGAGCGCATGCATGCG
The DNA here is from genome assembly GCA_910589765.1 of Avena atlantica. NCBI lineage: Eukaryota > Viridiplantae > Streptophyta > Magnoliopsida > Poales > Poaceae > Avena > Avena atlantica. The sequence continues at coordinate 417,649,604 of OU342738.1, read as the reverse complement.
AGGAAGGACACATGCAAGCACTTCATGTGGTCGTGGTGAGTGCTATTGAGAACCACATGCGATAATAACACTTACAAACATATAGAAATTTCTCGGGGTGTGAGAAGATTCGCAACGACATTTCATGTGGACATGTAGACTGCTATTCAGAGGGTACGAAATTGTCTAATTAATAAAAAAATATATAAATAATTGATAGAAATACAAAATAAATGAAAAATACATAAGGCTACGCCGAGGGTGACCGTCGGCGTACTTTGCTGGTACGCCGAGGGTGGCCATCGGCGTATGCTATGCCGAGGGTCGCCGTCGGCCTAACCGACGACACCGTTAGCGCGTCGTCCGTGCTGGCCGGCATGTGCATACTACGCCGAGGGCCTCCGCTACGCCGAGGGTGACCGTCGGTGTAGTGCATACTACGCCGACGGCTGGGCTACGCCGAGGGCTGGCTTGTTAGGCTAGCCTGGTGCGGTGCTACGCCGACGGCCCCGACGTTTGGCCGTCGGCGTAGCGGACGTTTGAACCGGAAACACACGCTAAGTTGACGTAGGACCTCTAGAGCTAGAACGAGCTGAGACGTCGGATCGGGAATGCGAACTCTGGTGCCAAATGCAGTTCCATTTTTCAGAAAGGGATCGTTGCCGCATGAGGAAGTTACGTCGAGTTATTCATGCATAACCAACTCCCCCCTTGATCTTTTTGCGGTGACATGCGCATAATAACTTTTAAAATTTTGGTTTGAGATTTGTTAGCGCGCGCACTTACCGCGTGTGGTGGTGACATGCGTAACCAACTCAACAAACTGATTGACAACTCGGGCAATAAAGCTCAGGCTGCCATGTCCCTCGCACCAAAGGCATACTCTCTCATTTTAGTCATTAATACTTTTTCAGCGAAAGGCACACAGCAAATTAAATTAGGTGCAAAGGTAATAGGAATTGTTGCTATTCATTCACCGGAAAAATGGCAGAAGGCATGTACAATGCAAACATTGCTTCGAGAAGTGCTTAGATGAATAAATAATTTGTTGGTTAACCACTGGTGTTTATTTATACTAGGCAGATGTCTAACTTGGCACCACTCATGTACAAATATTAACACTGGTGCTTAAAGAACCTTTTTTACTGCATTGTACATGGCCTTTGGGGGTCAAGCATTTTGCCAAAAAATAATTCATTTTGACAACAATTGCAAACTTTTTCTCTTAACCAGAGAAATACCAGATTTTCAATTCAAATAGTCTCAAATAAATCCAGTTCAAATTATCTCAAATTTGCTTGCCTGGTAGGCCCATTTACTGGGCTGCTTGGGAAATCAGGAAATTCTGTTTACCGATTTTACAACCGATAACCAAATCCTTTCTACGTTATAATAGACAATACACCGATCGAATATCTGCACCGATGTAATGATGTTGCTTCATCAAATTTGGAGGGACCACACCGTGCTATACGGTACTGGCTATTCGCCACGTCCCAGTTAATTCTACTTGCCCGATTTGCAAGATCTTTCGTAAAGATGCTAAGCATGCGTGCATTGGATACATGAGAGTGTAGGAGGTCTGGCAAGACCTTGGGCTGGAATCAATCCAAATGCCATCTAGAACTGCATTGGCGATAGCAGCATTTTCAGGCAAATTGTGGGACAGTTTTGAATCCAAAGTTCAGCTTCAAACGAGGTGACTTGTCTAAACCACGAGAAGGATATGTGAACGTCCTGAATATTGATGCCATATTCTGCTTGGATAACGAAGTTGGAGCGACGGGCGTCGTAATCAGAGATGACAAAAAAAAAAGAGGCTTCATTAAGGCTAGCAACAGTTGTATTTCTCGTGTTTCTTTGGCTTCAACAAGTGAAGCAAGGGCCCGAAGCCCCGAAGCATGGTTTCATTTTAATTGTGTAGACCCGAAATTGGGTAGATATCCGCCTCCGTGGAAATTATAGAATCCATGTAATTGTGTGTTGTATTGATAAACCCTCATAGAGATTATATAGAAATTTTATAAACTTGAAGGGCAAGAAGTCTAAGACTTAGAATACAAGGAGACTTTAAAATCCTAGTCTATCTCTAAATCATACGCATATACATATTCTAACATCCTCCCATTCGTATCGGGAGAGAAGCGGACGATTACGACTAGATTTAAAGTCCGTCGTCTTCTCCGCTTCGTCATCATCAACTGCATCTCTGATGATCATGGCCTGACACCTAGGGTGGTGACGGCGTCCCCTTCTAGTGCCTCTCTTACACCCTCCCCCTCCCATAGTCACATTGGGAATGTTGTGTACGCAAGTGACGATGCGTACTTTGTTGACTAGGCAGATTGGAAATCGGGTAGATCTCCATATCCCCCGCGCTAGGAGAACCTGACGAGATAGGATCTGGTCTGGTGGTGGCGCAGCTTGGCGGTGGGAGGTGAGCACGGTCCGGCGGCTTAAGGCGCGATAGACGGTGGCATTAGGGGTGGCGACAGCGGAAGGTAGGTGGTTGCGGGAGTCTTGGTGCTGCAGAATGGTGGCGAGATCTCTACGGTCCCGATCCGAGCCTGGTGTGATCTCACTACCATGTCCGTTCAGCAAACGTCTCAGGCGGTGGAAGGAGGACTTCTATGATTTGCTCTTGCACGCTCACCTAGCTCCTTTGATCTGCCGGCCACGCTGTGGTCTGCTCCTCGTGCCATGGGCTTGAGTTCGTGGATGCCCTCGTGCCATGGGCTTGGTTCCTATAGGATTTGAGATGATTTCGAAACAGAGAAAGACAAAAACCATCTCGCGTCGCCCCCCGCTTGGGCGACCGAGGCGGCCCCCTCACCACCGCCACCACCCACCTCCCCTTCCCCTCCTCCCCCCGCCACCGCCGGCGAGCGTCGGCCGGCAAAGTCCGCATGGTGCCAGCGGTGGCGGGCCCTCCACTGCTCGATGCCTCGGCTTCTTTGCGGGAGGAAGCTCCTGGCGGCAGTGTCTGCAGTAGGCGATGGTCGGCTCGACCAGCGGCAGCGCAGGCGGCGCGCGACCTCCAGGCGCGCGGGCAGGGCCCCCATGGCGGCGGCACATGCTCTGTCAACGCCAAGCTTTGGAGGTACTGCTGCAGCACGGCGGAGTGCGTCTGGCGGCGGCGTACAGCGGCATGGCCTTTACGGCAGCAACGGTGGTGGGAGCGACTCGGGGTGCAGCTCGCCGGCGGCGTGGTGGCCTGGTTGCAGGAACGTGGCGGCGGTTCCGATGGGCCCCGATCTGGGTCTGATCCGGGCCTGGACGGGCTAGATCGAGGCCTAGACGGGCCTGATATGGGCCTAATCTCGGCCTTGGAACTGCTGCTCGCCCGGACGACACTCACCGCAAGGTGATGGAGGGATGATCCCCTCCCCTAGGCTACTGTGAGCTTGATGACTGCAAGTCCGAATCTTGACCTTCACCGGCACTCTCGGCGGTTGTGCGTTGTGGCGGTGGCCGGAGAATTGGCTCGAGTGCGTGGAAGCCGGGGCGACGACCCCGAAAGGTGGTGTGGCGAGGTTTAGACGCTATTCCTCAGACTGACAGCGGTCCATCTAGCCTGGGTGTCTCTGTGTCAACGGTGCTGCTGCTTGGCGGTAGGGATTTGTCAAGGTGGCGGATCCTCTAGTGGAGGGAGGAGTTGAGCTTGGTGCTAGGGGAGGCGTGTGCAGAGGCACCCTTGCTGCAGTGCGGTGGCGGGACTTTACGATCCTTGACGGGCTCAGTCGGGACAAGAAGGCCTGGTATGGCCTGCTGCTGCATCCGGTCGGCTATCGCCTTCGGGCTGTGGAGATTGTTCTCTCCCCATGCTGATGCCATGCCTATCCTCGCCGATGGCCCCGCTCTCTCGCTCCTATCGGCCTCATTCTGGGTTCCACGGTGTGTCGGTGGTGAAGACCTCAAGATCGTGTGGGCATGTGCATGTGGGCGGCAAGCTTGGTGGAGCAATACAAAGCGGACAAGAGGGGCGTTGGAGGGACCGGGAGAAATCTTTGTCACTTTGACACCGGCGCGGTGACGCCTCTAGGTATCACCGTCCTTCCTGATGGGCGCTTGGGGCATCTCCTCCACGCCTCCCGTGGCGTACTGGTGGAAACCCTAGGACTTGTCCGGGCAGTAGTGTCGTCATCGTCACTCCCCTTCTTGGAGGTGCTGCTTTGGTACGCGGCGCTTTGGATTGCTAGCGGTGTGGTGGTTCTTCTCCGGTGGGTGCAGAGATTGCGTATCTTCTCTATGTCGTCACTCCGCCGTTGTTGGCTTTGTTTTCTTATATTTCTTCTTGTTTTGGCTGGCCTGTTCAGTCCCTGTCTCGTGTTGGTCCTTTGGGCGTTGTGCTGTCTGGCCCAGCAGCGGTCTCACCTGTGTGCTTTATTTATAAAGCGGGGCGAAATCCTATTTCGAGAGTTCGTGGATGCCGGGGCGGTGGCTCCGGGTGACGGGTCACGTGGGTAGTTCTCCGGCGGGCATCATGGCGGCGTGGGTGGCTGCGTCTTTTGGTCGTGTGGGCGCCAAAGGGATGCAACAACATATGGATCTGGCACGGTCTCTTCCGATAGATGTAGCGATGTCTAGATCTGGAGTTGGATGTCTGCTCTCGTTCCGTACGCCATTCGGCCTCCTCATGTCACTAGGAAGCTACCGATTGAAAGCTCCATGCATTGGCACTGACGGCGGAGACGCCCGCGAGTGCCGCTCTCCTCTCGAGGACATCGCTGAGGTGTTATTTCTTGTACCGGGGTTCCGAGTAGAAACCCATGTCCCTTAGGACTCGGCAGCGGCGATGCGTTGCGTTGTTACCCTCCTGAAGGCGATGTCATGGAGCTCAGGTGCCGTAGGGTATGGCGTGGACGTCTGGCATCGCCGATTGCACACTCGGCTTCATAGTCACGTTTCCCCCCCCCCTCCCCCCCCCCCCCCCCCGTGGCGTTTTCAGTGTGACTTGTGTTGAATCTTCTTTGCAAGAAGGCTACCTTATTACCATGTATCATTTGGTCGTGTTGGTCTTATTTATAAAGCGGAGCGAAAGTCTTTGGAGAATCAAAAGTTTCGAGGTGATCAGATAATCAGATTGCTTATAGGAAATTCTAACAACTTATTGTGGTGCTATATGATCAACGAAAGAATGTACTCCCTCCGACCCAAATTAGTTGGCTTGATTTTGTCTAAATTTGAATGTATTTAGCATTAAAACAAGTCTAGATACATTTGAATCCGCTCACTTGCTTGCTGCATATGTAGGATTATAAACGGGGACCAGAGGTGTGTCTTGAGGGGCCCCGTGTCTGGACGGTAGCTGTGTTCTACTCCTTATATTTTTACTAGCAGAAAAGCCCGTGCGCTGCACCGGGAATAAAAATGATCCATATCCTACTCCGACTATAACACGTGGCGCTAGAGCGAACCATCCCTGATGAATATTTTATGCCATCATCCTTGATGACGCTTTTAGCCCGACCATCCGATACACTTGGTCATCTCTAGTTCGTCCCGCTCCTTGGAGGACGTCATCTTTCTCGGGATAGGGGATTAGAGGAAGCAGCAAAAAGCGGATATTTCGTTGGAAAGGAGTCATAATGCGGACAAGATTGATTGGATTAACCCTTAACTGTAATGGTAATTTGATTTTTTAAACATTATTTCCGTGCTAGACACACACCTGCCGAAGCTCTTTTTCTAAACTCTTTTTTATTGTACCGCGTGCTCTTGACTTGGCGGCTCCTTCTTCAATTATGCACCATCCCGGTCGGCAAATTGTTGGCTTCTATGGCCTTAGCTCACGAACCTGATGTGGCCACTTGCGTCCTCTAATTTCTCTTGTGTTTTCTTAACCGAATCCCGAACACAAGAGTGAACACACAAGTGTCACTCGATCATAATGTATTAGACGAACTCAAAAGAGTGAGGCGAGACACTGAATAAGGGATCCCACGGAGTGCCGCAGTGTCCGAGCACGCTGCAGGCGCAATCAGACTATTTTTATTAAAAAAATGAATGAAAGGTTAATAAAAGACGGATAGAGATCTATTCTTCATTTTTTAAAATTGGCCAAGTTACCCATTGCAAATTGGCACTTATCGAGTTTTTTAATTTTTCTCTTAAGTTTCCATGCATGTGTACGAGCCCACAAACACAGCCACGTGCGTCCTCTAATTCCTCTTCTTCTTAATTATCCTTCTTCATTTAGAGTCCAACGATACTTCTTCCTTTCATTCGAGAATGCAAATACAACGGTCCACTTTTCCTTTTATTCATGCAGGCGCCCATCATCAGCACATGGTGACTTTTATCCCACTTGATCATTTGGTTTTATACCAATCATTCTTGTTGCCGCTTGCTGTTACTATAAGAGAATTTTTAACGTATATAAGCTGGTTATACTCGTTATAAAGCAGCAAGGTGGGACTATTTTTGAACCCAAGAATCCGTACGTACGTTGCATATTGTTCCATGCGATGACTTTCAAACAAGCCCAGCTAGACAAGCCCAAAAAAATTCACGAGAAGATTTGGTTTCATACCGCCGGTACGTACATTGCGTGTGCTGTTGCCCGGATCCAAGCTTTTTTTTCTTGGACGTGGACTCCGTCTCATCTCATGTGAGATACTTCCTGAAAATGAAAACGAACTCTTGCGTGCTGGAGGAGTAAATAAGAAAATCATCGCTGCTCCCGATCAGAGCTGAGCCCTCACTGCACAATGGCAGTGGACTTCTTATCTTGGGGCAAGCAGCAAGAGGAGCTTGTCCTCCTTGCGGTTGTGCAGGAGTTCAGAGCAGAAGGTGAGGCAGCCGGTGGAATCCTGTAGCTGCCCAACACCACACGCAGCAGATGACTCTCTCTGAACCCAACAACACAACAAATCTATGTGAAATCGGTCACTGCTTTTGAGCACTGATTTGTTTATCCCAACACAGTCTTTAGTAAGAGACCTCTATAAATAAACATGCTAAATCGGACAGTGTAAGCACTGAACCCGAGAACCCCATCCGAGGATCCTATATGCTTGAATCCCTTGAACACTTCCGGGAGCAATAGAAATAGTTCTGCTCAACCCTCACGATATACTGCACCACATAAGTAAATCGCCAAGAATAGAGCGTGAAGAAATATTGTAGGAAGGAAAACGAGAGGGATAGGAGCGGTTGCAGGAGTGTGACCTCCTCGTGGCTGGCGAGGGAGACCATCTCCTTGTTGAACACCGAGGCCTTGAAATCGAGCGACGGCATGTCTGCGCCCACTATCGCTGGGACCGCACGGAACTTGATAAAAAGTCATGTTTTCAGCCGTCTTCCTTTCTTGTTTTTTGATTCCAGTGGATTTTTAATAACCTACTAAATAACTGTAAATCTGGAATTGCAGTCAGTTTTTGTAGTCAAACCTTTTGGTTGTCTTTCATTGTCAAACAGCTTCTTCTGAAGCAGAACAGCTGACAGTATCACCATGTATTCTGAAAACAGAAAACAAAAACACTAAGCAATGGGTAACAACACAAACAATATTATAACCCAAAGAGAGTTTTCACACCATTTATTAGTACGTTGGCCGAAGTGTAATGCATCAGCTATGCTCCAACCTTCTTAGTGTATGGTTCAACCTATAAACTCTATCCAATCCAGGCTCTCATGATCTAGTTTCTCTCTGAACTTTGAATATTCTCTGAACCTGACCACACTGTCCTTAGGAGAAGACTGTTTCAATCTCTGCAACTTCCATGCCCTACCCATAGTGCAATCTACGATGGAGAAGGAGATGCATTGATAGCGGTTTAAATCAGATCGGAGACAACCTGAAACATAATTTGATGGAAGTTCGGCCTCCGGCCCTTCGAGGCCATCACTGAAGGAGGTGAGCGGGGACGCGCTAGAGGATGGTATGGCAATTGGAAACCAGTGGCAGCTCCAGGGACTCGTGTTGTGTGGGGTGACGAGCGGCGGAGCACGGATGGCCAACTCCCTCCTCCCTTCAAGCTCCTCATGAAGCGGCCGCGACCCCGCGCCGCTGCTCAACGCCGACACCTCGCTCCTTTCAGCCACCGCCAGGCCGACCTCGTCGGCTCTTGTACAGATCGGTGCCGTTATGCTAGCTAGGGTTTGATGGCGGGACGCGATTTGTTCAAGACTCCTGATCTGGGGTCTCTTTTTATGTACGGTTCTGATCCAACCTGCCAACCCAACTCTGGTATGTATCCCGGTGTAGCGGACGGCAACAAATTGAGTAGGATTTAACTTACCGAAGGCATTGGTGATAATATGAATTTTTTTGAAGGGTAAATTCGTCTAAAAAAGAGTTGGACCGGAAGAAACACTTCGTCCTTTATTATTAGGTATAGATAAATGTAATTGCTGAAAATTATAACCATCGGATAGGGTTTGATTCTTTGCGGGCCCACCGGTCGGTCAGCGACCTTCTTCTTTTCTGATCTGAACCCGAGCCCGCGACGTTGACCGATATTCCAGATAAGCCTCAGGGGCAATCTCGTCTTTTCTGGCCACCACCAGCTCGTGTATAAATACACTCCGCTAACTAATCGCCGCCTCCTGCGTGTGTGATCTCGCTTCGCTCCCGTAATTTAATTTAAAAAGATCCCTAATTTATTTCCCCCTTCCTTTATCAACTATACTACCTTCCACGCCTCGAATCGCTCTACTCCTAGATTGTTTCCACTAGTACGGCAATAAAATTCCGCGCGAGTTCATCGGCTCCTCGCTCGCCGCACTTGTCTCCAGCTTCCCCCGCGATTCACTGGTTCATCGATCGCCCGGCGCCGAGCTTCGGGGTGGATTATCGGCAGATTCGGGCCTCCGGTAAGGCGATTCCGCGGGTATTTTGCCCAATCGTGGATAGGGTGAGCCGAATTTGCGGTCGGATGAATTGTGATTTTTTTTTGGAGTGGGTTGAAGTTTCAGAGTATGGAGCGCCGGGGGTTGCTGAAGGCGGCTCTTCTGGCGTGCTTCCTTGTGGTTTGCTCCGGCAGAGGTAACTGACTAGCCCCTGATCCTGCCTTCTGTCTCTTGCCTGTAAGATGTTGTTTTTTGGAGTGGATCCTGCTCCTACTTGGGACACTGTTCGTTGTAATGTTCTTAACTGGGTTGATTTTCATCCAAATGGGAAATATATGCAAAATTATTGGATTCCATGCCTCAGTATTGAAATGCGGATAGAAGTTGATTTCAGGGGCCAAATCATCATAATTAGAGTTATGAAGCTCAGAATAGCCATACTAGAAAGGAAAAAAATATAAAATGCTGCTGTAGTACATTTCCTTAGAGAAATCATCGGTACATTCAGATTTTAAATGCCTCGCAAGAAATGTGTCTAGTTGGTATCGGTTGAAGGATGTTGAAAGTCAGATTTGTTTTTTTGTTCTGAAGAGAAGATTCAGCTTAACTTTGGGAACAGTAAATTCCAGATCCCTTCATCAGACAAACCAAAAGACTGTTACAAAGATGGAATGTATATTTTGATTCTGAGCTATATAACATGTCCTTATCAACTTTGATTTTACAATTTGTCCTGATGCAAATTAGTACTCTGTATGCGTATTTACCTTGTCATGTTTCATGATTCTTTTTTCCATTTATCTAGCATTATCCATGCTGCTCTCGACATTGATGCTTTCTTTTATGGTTCAGTACCCATGGTTAAAGACCAGCCATCTGAAACCATATACAACTCGACTCTTGCGAGGACACTGGTGGAGTATGCTTCTGCTGTAAGATCATTCGTCTTTTCTTTATCTTAATTACTCGACCCTTTTTTCCATCATTCAAGATGAATTAATTTTTCAAATAGTTTCTGGTATCTTGGAATATTTCTACAAAAGTATGCATTACTAATTAAGTTTCTACCATTCGTTTATACAAGTTTGAAATTTGGTAATGTCTTGCAGATCTATACTGCTGATTTGACACAATTGTTTACCTGGACATGTGATAGATGTGGCGACCTGATCAAGGTAAGGCTTCACACCACTCGCTTGCTTTCTGTTTGTTGTGACACAAATTGCTTGTACAACTTCATACAAGACTGGTATGGATGATCAAACTTATTGGATGACCCAGGGGTTCGACATGATGGAGATCATTGTAGATGTGGAGAACTGTTTAGAGGTCCTTTCCTACTTATGCTCGTAGTCTGTTTATCTCTATATCTTTAGCATCTTTTAAGTTGATCGTATTTTTATTAACAAGCAGGCATATGTTGGTTTTGCCAGTGATATTAATGCTGTCATTGTTGTGTTCAGAGGAACTCAAGAAAACAGGTAACTAACATACAACTTGTTTTCCTTGGTTATTATAAAAAGTACAATTCAAGTTTTGGTTCAGAATGTTTTACCTCTTATCAGAGGTAGGCCTTATTTATTTTGATTCCAGTCTTGTCCACTTAGCATTTGTAAATTCTTGACCTTATCTATGTATTCAGTGTCATACTCATGCAATTGAAACCTAGAAACCCCTAACCGTACTGACCCTCCAATTTAATTTTTTTATCAGCATCCAGAACTGGATAGCGGACCTACTATGGAAACAACTTGATCTCGATTACCCTGGCATGCCTGAAGCAATGGTGAGCATAGCTAAAGCATATAGTTAAAGTTGTGTTAAACCGAAGTTCATAATCGTTATCCCTTGTTTATAGGTACACCGAGGATTTTACTCTGCTTATCATAACACAACATTACGTGATGGAATCGTCAGTGGTATTCAAAAGACTCGGAAGTTGCATGGAGATGTTCCGATCATGATCACCGGGCATTCAATGGGCGCAGCTATGGCTTCATTTTGTGCACTTGATCTTGTTGTGAGTACAAAACCTTGTTCTGATCTGGAATTTATTAAATTTGATCATTGCTTTATGTTTCATTACAAAATTGTGTTCCACAACTCGATGTGATAAGTTTTTGCATTATACTAGTTATATATGGACCTTTTAGATTCTGAACCTTGTTTATAGTCTATACAACACTCTATATGTCTGAGCAATCAGTTATTTGCCACATATTTCTTTCATTCTCAGTTGTATTTCTCATCTAAACACAATTGTGTGTTCTATTTTAGGTGAACTATGGGCTAGATGGTGTGAAACTAATGACATTCGGGCAGCCTCGTATCGGCAATGAGGCTTTCTCTTCCTATTTCAAGAGATACTTGCCTCACGCGATCCGAGTTACTAATGCGCATGACATCGTCCCTCACCTGCCACCGTACTTCACGCTCTTCCCGCAGAAGACCTACCATCACTTCCCCAGAGAGGTATGCTCCACTGTACAACACCTGCAGCCTCCGCTTGCGCTCGTAGCTACTCACTGGCTCACTGCATTAAGTCTTGTATGGTTTACCTATGGGCCATCGAGAATCAAACTGTTTACTATAAACCTATGTCTACATGTCTCCACCGCATAATGCCACACTGTTCCTTTGATATTCTTCAGGTATGGGTCCACAATGTCGGGCTCGGAAGCCTGGTATACACGGTAGAGCAGATCTGCGATGACTCCGGCGAAGACCTAGCATGCAGCAGGTCACCACCACCTCATGTAAAGCATATGATCCTGCCTATGTTATTTGCTCCTGCTTAACATGGTTCTCTCTTCTTCAGGTCCGTGAGCGGGAACAGCATACAAGACCACATAACCTACCTTGGGGTGAGCATGCACGCCGAGGCGTGGAGCAGCTGCAGGATCGTCATGGAATACACCGAGCTGCAGTACAAGATGGATCTCTACGGTAATGTCGTTCTGTCGAAGCAGCCAGATCTACACAGCGTGCAGTAAACCCCATGTAAAGATGTTAATAATCATAGTATCAGTAGTAGTAGCACCAACAGATACAACTTTGTGATTCAACAATCTTCCCCTTTCCTTTTCCACATGCCTAGCTGCATCCTGTAGGCTCCTGAGCTCTATAGGGACATGAGTACATGACAGTGACACAATCACATTCACAAGGAATGGACGCCGCCAGGAGAAGGCATGTCAATGGCAACGACGAACAGATGAAGCAACCATGAGGCAATGCTGATGGCCAGAGAGGCACAAGAAATGCCTTTTATTCACAGACAACCGAACCGAGCTGGAACAACACCATGTTCCTAAACCTGGCCCGTTTGGTGCTGATGAGATAACTCATCCCTCCACTAGAGCGACATCTTAAAAGAGAGCTGTCCACTCTACTCATTTGTACTATCAAAGCTACCATGACCATTAGGTAGCTTCCGCTCTCTCGAATTCTCCCCCCACGTTTTGGCATCTGCGATAGCACGCTGCCTGTCAGCACTCCTTCGGGTTTCTCTCTTTCTTCCTGTTTGAGCTGGACTACCTGCTGGCGATCCTGCCATGTCCATCTCATCCAATCCTGATCTGCGACCAGAACCACCAGTAGAACTAGTCCGGCTAACCTCCCCTCCGTACTTTGATGTCCTGGCAGCCTCCCTCCTCAAGTCTGGAGAATGATGATTTGGCGAGCGGGTGTTGCGTTGATCACCGTTCCGCCCACCAATATTTCTGGCCCTTGGGGTCGACGAATTGCTTCGACTTGGGGTATTTGGATCATATGTCTGAGAAGCTAGATATGAGAGAGCAGTCACAACATCTCCTATATGAGGGCGAGTGGTGGCTTGCTCTTGCAAACACATGGCAGCAACCGCTAAAGCTTGATACAGACCTCTCATAGGGAACCGGCCTTGAAGCATTGGGTCAGCCATTTTAGGAAATTTCCTGCGATCCTTGAAGAGTGGACGAGCCTGTAGAGAAACGCTGTATTAGTTATCCACAGTCGAGATGCCACAAAGTTATAATTCTGGTAAGAGTTGAACACTGCAGTAGCAACTGGTTCTAGACAGTTTATTTTAGGATAAGTATTAGAACATTTCAAATCGAACATGGAATGGGTTAGCTTAATTAGCAGGATGGTATCTCACTAAGAATACATAAATGAAACAAAGGAGCTGCATGTAAACAAACCCCAGCAGAAAATTATCATGTGTAGTATGCCAACTAAAATAAGGATAGTATAAAACATACCCATGCCACTAGGTTCTGCTCCCCCTGGGGTTTGGTATTGTCAATTGCTTTGCGCCCTGTAATCAGTTCAAGGAAAACAACACCAAAGCTGTAGACATCTGATTTCACTGTGAGCTGCCCAGTCATTGCATGTTCGGGGGCACAGTAGCCATAAGTTCCCATCACACGTGTTGAAACATGAGTCTTGTCACCAACCGGGCCGAGTTTTGCAAAGCCAAAGTCAGACAGCTTCGGGTGAAATCCTTCACCAAGAAGAATGTTTGAAGACTTGAAATCCCGGTAAATGACTGGAGGGCTGGCCTTGTCATGTAGATGTTCTAAGCCCTTCGCTGCACCTGCAGCTATCTTCATCCGCGTGTTCCAATCAAGAGGTTCCTTCTCAGGTGGGACATCTATAATGTAATTAAAGAGATAATCTTAGCCTCCAGTACCGGTGCCATTGAACTTTGAAGGATGCATGTGCAGCAGTCATGCTGAGTACAACATGGAATAATAAAAGTACTTTGCATAATCCCAAAAAAACTACTTTGTACAAGTCGCTTTGCATACTTATGGAATTTCAAAAGGATAGATGGCAAAGAGAACAAACCATGCAAATGATCTTCTAGTGAACCCAGTGGCATAAACTCATAGACAAGAAGGCGTTGGTCCCCATCAGCACAGTAACCAATTAGATTGATAAGGTTAGTGTGATGCAAGAGACTGAGCATGATGACCTCCACCAGAAATTCCCTATTTCCTTGGAGACCGTTGCGATCAAGTTGCTTCACAGCAACAGCCTGAGAAGTTGAATAGTTTGTCAGTGTACAGGACTAATGCAATGTACATTAAGGAATTCTACAAAAATTCTACATGATAAGTGGGATATCTCAGCTGAACTGCTCAAAACCTGAAACTTGAGTGTATCAAGTAAAATTTCAATGTATCCAGCTGGTTACAGAAAGACTAACCTGCCCACTATCCAGGCGGCCTTTATATACACGGCCAAAACCTCCCTCACCCAACAGGCTATCTTGCCTGAAGTTCTTAGTGGCAGCAGCAAGCTCAGGAAAAGTGAAAATCTGCGCTGCAATGTTTTGGCTGCTCCCATCCCTAGGGATGGTCAGTTGATCCTTCTTAGAGTCCAATCCGCCCTGCGGTCTCAATTTATCTAAGAATAAAATGGTCAAGAATTAGCAGTCAGTTCTAGTACAATGGGTAAATTAAGAAAATTAAACAGAAAAAGTGTATTACTCTAAGACTTTAACTTGTAAGGCAAGACCACTCATCTTACAAAAAAACATATTCCTCCGCTAGGTACTACTCCCTCCGTTTCAAAATATAAGATGTTTTAGCTTTGTGAAGCAAATGTATCTAGACTACTTTTAGTATGTAGGTTCACTTATGTTTAGAATGAATCTACTCACTAAAATAAGTCTAGATACATTTTATTCACAAACCTAAAACATCTTATATTTTGAAACGGAGGGAGTAGTGAGCAGGTACAGCTAAGTAGGAGGCTCGGAAGCTTCTGCTTTAGCAGTAATGCTCAACTTGTTTGAAACAGCACGTCAAGTAAAGTTCGTCGATCAGTTCCAGGAAGTAGTAATACTAGAAGCATTATCACAATAATAAATTTCTACTACACCATAATATCCCCCTATAATCCACCAAGCCTATTTATGCTGCTAAGCCCCCAGAGGCATTGCAGGCAATTTGCGTATCGGCAAGATGAGCCAGCTGCCTATCTGGAGACACACATTGGCCCAGACATATCCTTTACATGCTAAAAGGGATTAGCAAAATGATAGGTACATTGTGTGTATGTATCCATCCTATTTTACGAGTCTTGAGTTCAGCAACATACCGAGTGAGGGTCATGCATGGCAAGACTATCACCTGCTGTTCCAGTATTCCCAAGAACTACTGTATATACTACCTTCTGCTATCCAGACGCTGGCGGCAAAAGCGTAGAGCCAAGGAGAACCAATCCCAGCTAGCAGCTATCATGGACTCCAAGCCTTTCCCCGCTAAATGAATGCATCGCGGAGGCACAGTCTCGCTAGAGAGACAGCAGCTCTGCGCATTCCTCTCCCATTTCAGCAGCCATCAAGACCGTGATTCGCGATAATAACAGAGCATAAGAGAAAACACGACTCCGATGACGACGCCGCGTGCACCCAGCAGTAAGGAAGGTAGTAGCACCCCGAAGCGAAAGCGAAAGCGAAAGCTTAGCCCGAAACAGAACAAAAAAAATCCTAAGATCCGCACCTGATCCGCCGCCCCTGTGCGCGGAGCCGTCCTTGCGCTGCGCGTCCTTGGCGGCGTCGGCGGGCACCGGCTTCCTCCCGTCCTCGGCATCTAGGGACGGCCCGAAGCAGGAGAAGCAGCTCATCCGAGCGCCCACGCTCCCTCCCTCCCTCTCAGGAACCAAGAAACGCGGGGCGCGGCACAGAGAGAGGCCGCCGCCGCCTGGCCTGGGCTGGACGGGCGGGGATCCCTCCCCGGGAAGATCTTTGCTCGAGGGCAGGGAAGGGTCCCCAAGACTGGATTTTTGGGCGGGCGGGCGGGAGGGGGTGGCCGAATTGGGGGCGGGGATTAGGGGGGGACGGAAGCTACAGGAGGGAGAGGAAGAACATGAGGCTGGGGGAGCAGAGGGAGGGGGAGGGGAGGGAAGAGTGAGAAGCAAAAGTCAGCTCTGTCTGTCTCCGGGGACGAGTGATGAGAGAGGAGAGAGAGAGGGGGATCTTTGGGGGCACATCCGTTTCCCTCTCCTGCCTGCCGGCCTGCCACCGCCACGTCAGCCTTTGAATCTTCTGCATCATCGGTCCGCGTTCAAACCGCATTCGCATTGGCCGGGCGGTACAAGTAGTATTCTCTTTCACACCGTATGAGTCTGACACATGTGTACTAGTGTATATTTTATGGGGTAGCATTCACGGTCTAAATTCACTGGTCATCAACTTACAATTTCATGTATTCCCTCCGATTCATATTAATTGACTTTGATTTGTCTAGATTCAATTGTATATAAACATATTTTAGTGCTAGATATATCCGAATCTAAACAAATTCGAGTCAATTAATTTGAATCGGAGGGAGTATAATTATTTGTACTTAAAATATGTCTACACATTTACTATAATAAAAAAGTACTCCCTCCGTTTGAAAATATAAGATATTTTAGCTTTATGAAGTAAATATATTTATACTTCTTTTAGTATGTAGGTTCACTTAGATTTAGAGTGAATCTAAATACTAAAATAAGTCTAGATATTTTTTTTTATAAACCTAAAACATCTTATATTTTAAAATAGAGAAGGAGTATAAAATTAAAGCATTTTGCAAGACGAATCCAAAGATACCGTTTATCTCTATATCTTTAGGATCTTTTAAGTTGATTGTATTTTTATTAACAAGCAGGCATATGTTGGTTTTGCCAGTGATATTAATGTTGTCATTGTTGTGTTTAGAGGAACTCAAGAAAACAGGTAACTAGCATACAACTTGTTTTGCTTGGTTATTAACAAATACAATTCAAGTTTTGAACTTTTGATTTAGCTCTTATCAGAGCTAGGCCTTGTGTATTTTGATTTCATTCTTGTGCACCTAGCATTTGTAAATTTTGTACCTTATCTATGTATGCAGTGTAATACTCATGCAATGGAAACCTGGAAAGCCCTAACCGTACTGATCCTCCAATTTAACTTTTTATCAGCATCCAGAACTGAATAGCGGACTTGCTATGGAAACAACTTGATCTCGATTACCCTGGCATGCCTGAAGCAATGGTGAGCATAGCTAAAGCATATAGTTAAAGTTGTGTTAAACCGAAGTTCATAATCGTTATACCTTGTTTATAGGTACACCGAGGAGGAGTCGTCAGTGGTATTCAAAAGACTCGGAACTTGCATGGAGATGTTTCGATCATGATCACCGGGCATTCAATGGGCGCAGCTATGGCTTCATTTTGTGCACTTGATCTTGTTGTGAGTACTAAACCTTGTTCTGATCTGGAATTTATTAAATTTGATCATTGCTTTATGTTTCATTAGAAAATTGTGTTCCACAACTCGATGTGATAAGTTTTTGCATTGTACTAGTTATATATGGACCTTTTAGATTCTGAACCTTGTTTATAGTCTATACAACACTCTATATGTCTGAGCAATCAGTTATTTGCCACATATTTCTTTCATTCTCAGTTGTATTTCTTGTAGGGTTTCGTAGCATGGAAAACAAAAATTTTCTATCGCATACAAACAAACAAGCCAAGATCTATCTACTAGATTGTAGCAACGAGTTGATGGAATAACTTACCCTCGAAGATTCCAAAGTGTTTAACGAGAGCGGATTCTCGTGGGTGATGTAGTCGTACTCTTCCCGATCTCAAGATCGTGTAGACGATCCTTCCGGCGCTGCGTTCCGGCAGCGCTCCCGCAGTCGGTCACACGTTCGGTACTCGACGAAGACCTTCCTCTCCCTTGTTCCAGCAGGCAGCGGAGGTTGTAGCACTCTTCTCGCGATTCCGGCAGCACAACGGCGTGGTGCCGGAAGTAGAGGGGAGATCCCGCAGGGCTTCGCCTTAAGCCGGAGCGAGTATGGTGGAGTATGAGAGAGGGCTATTAGTGGTCTAGGGATTAGACACACCAATTAGAAGGCTCTAAACCGAAGGCTAGGGCAATTAGAAGCTCTAAACAAAAACGGCTCTAAACCGGAGATTAGAGGATAGGAACTTGTGTGTCTAGAGGAGGAGGCCCTGCCCCTCCTCTTATAGGTGGGAGGCGCGGCCAAGGGGAGGGGAGTCCCTCCCCAAGTCGGCCTTGGTTGGCGCGCCGGCTTGGGGAGGAGACTCCTCCCCCAAGTCGGTTCCAAACACCTCTTGCTTATTTCCCACAGTTTCTTGTTTTAGCCGTTTGACTTTCAAACTGGACATTTGACTTTTCTGTTTTAGGATTCAATTTAATCCTTTATTTGGAACAGCAAGAACACTTAGTACATGATGCAATCATTCCAATATGAAATGACACATTCATGTACCCCTCCCCCCCCCCCCCCCCCCCCGGAGTGCCGGACATTCCGGGACCTTCTAGAACATTCCCGATGAAAACACCGGAATCATTCCCGAACTCCGAAACGGGACTTTCCTTATATGAATCTTATTCTCCGGACCATTCCGGATCACCTCGTGATATCCCGGATCCCATCCGAGACTCCGAACAACATTCGATCTCTTTCTCATAATACCATAACTACTCAAAACAACGTCGAATCCTTAAGTGTGTCTCCCTACGGTTCGTGAATTATGCGGACATGATCGAGACACTTCTCCGAACAATAACCAATAGAGGAATCTGGAAATTCATATGGCTCCCACATATTTCTACGATTACTTTGCGATCGAATGAACCACTTACATACGATACCAATTTCCCTTTGTCTCACGATATGTTACTTATCCGAGGTTATGATCGTCGGTATCTTTGCATACCTAGTTCAACCTCGTTACTGATAAGTACTCTTTTCTCGTTCCTGTGATATGTGATCCCTTGTGAGCCAGTCACATGCTTGCAAGCTAATTGGATGACATTTCACCGAGAGGGCCCAGAGAATATCTATCCGTCATATGGATGGAAAAATCCCACTCTTGATCCATGTGTCTCAACCAATACTTTCCGAACACTCAATGCCACCTTTATAGCCACCCAGTTACGGTGTGGTGTTTGATGTCATCAAAGCATCCATCCGGTAAAGGTGATATGCATGATCTCATGGTCGAAGGAATTAGGTTACTATGTATCAGAAAGCATATAGCAATTGAACTATTGAAATGACTTGATCTTTATGCTACGCTTATCTATAGGAGTATGTCCACCATATCATTCTCCTAATGATATGATCTTGTTGTTGATAACATCGCAATGTTCATGATAGGGAAACCACAATCATTCATCAACCAACAAGCTAGTGAAGTATAGAGGCTATACTAGGGACTTCAAATTAAGTTTACAAATCACACAAGTATCAATGTTTCCTTGTTAATACTATTATAGCATGAATGTAAACATTTATCATAAACACAAAGATATAATAATAACTATATTTATTATTGCCTCTAGGGCATATCTCCAACAGTCTCCCACTTGCACTAGAGTCATCTAATCTAGATTACATGGTAATATACCGAACACCCATGGCAGTTTGGTGTTGGTCATCTTTTTCCCTCGGGAGAGGTTTAGTCAACGGATCCGCCACATTCAGATCTGTGTGTACTTTGCAAATCTTTATATCCTCATCCTGGATATGTTCTCGAATAGCGTGAAAACGTAGCTTGATATGCTTCAGCTTCTTGTGTGACCTTGGTTTTTGCGCATTGGCTATGGCGCCCATGTTATCACAGTAGATAGACATTGGGTCCAGCGCACTAGGAACCACACCCAGCTCTGTAATGAACTCTTTCATCCATATCGCTTCTTGTGAAGCCTCCGAAGCAGCCATGTATTCCGATTCAGTTGAAGATCTCGCCACAACGCTTTGCTTTGCACTCCTCCAGCTAACTGCTGCACCATTCAAAATAAATACGTATCCAGATTGTGATTTAGAATCATCCGGATCGGTGTTCCAACTAGCATCGGTGTAACCATTAACAACGAGCTGTTCATCACCTCCATAAGAAAGAACCATATCCTTAGTTCTTCTTAAGTACTTAAGGATGTTTTTGACCGCTGTCCAATGATCCACTCCTGGATCACTTTGATATCTGCTAGTTAAACTAACAGCATATGCAATGTCGGGTCTAGTACATAGCATGGCATACTTTACAGATCCTATGGCTGAGGCATAGGGAGTCTTACTCATCCTTTCTCTATCTTCTGCCGATGTCGGACTTTGAGTTTTACTCAAGATCGTATTGGGCAACATGGGCAAGAACCCTTTCTTGCTATCTTCCATTCCAAACCTCTTTAGAACTTTGTCCAAATATGTACTCTGTGACAATGATATTTGGCGTTTCGATCTATCTCTATAAATCTTTATGCCTAATATGTAAGCTGCTTCGCCAAGATCCTTCATTGAAAAACTATTATTCAAATATTCCTTGACACTATTAAGAAGGTCTACATCATTCCCAATCAACAATATGTCATCCACATATAGTATTAAGAATGCTACAGAGCTCCCACTCACTTTCTTGTAAATACAAGCTTCTCCATAAGTTTGTATAAAACCAAAACTTTTGATTACCTTATCAAAACGTTGATTCCAACTTTGGGATGCTTGCTTCAATCCATAGATGGACCGTTGAAGTTTGCATACCTTGTTAGCATCTTTAGGATCGACAAAACCTTTAGGTTGCATCATATACAACTCTTCATCAATATCTCCATTGAGGAATGCTGTTTTGACATCCATCTGCCATATCTCATAATCATAATATGCAGCGATTGCTAACATAATCCTCACAGACTTTAGCTTCGCTACCGGTGAGAAAGTCTCATCGTAGTCAACTCCTTGAATTTGTCGAAACCCTTTTGCGACAAGTCGAGCTTTATAGACAGTAACATTACCATCAGCATCTGTTTTCTTCTTGAAAATCCATTTGTTCTCGACAGCCTTTCGGCCATCCGGTAAGTCTACCAAAGTCCATACTTGGTTTTCGTACATGGATCCAATCTCGGATTTCATGGCTTCTTTCCATTTATTGGAATCTGGGCTCATCATCGCTTCCTCATATGTCTCGGGGTCATCGGTGTTGTCCACCAACATGACACTCATAACGGGATCATACCAATCTGGAGTGGTACGAGTTCTCGTTGACCTCCGAGGCTCTGTAGCAACTTCAACCGAAGTTTCATGATCACCATCATTAGCTCCCTCTCTTATTGGTGCAGACACCACAGGAACTTCTTCCGGCGCTGCGCTACTCGCAATTTCGAGAGAAGGTTCGACAACCTCGTCAAGTTCTACTTTCCTTCCAGTCACCTCTTTCGAGAGAAATTCCTTCTCTAGAAAGGATCCATTCTTGGCAACGAAGATTTTGCCTTCGGATCTATGATAGAAGGTATACCCAATAGTTTCCTTCGGGTATCCTATGAAGACGCATTTTTTCGCTTTGGGTTCAAGCTTGTCCGGCTGTAACTTCTTTACATAGGCTTCGCATCCCCATTTAAGGAACGACAATTTAGGTTTCTTCCCAAACCATAATTCATATGGTGTCGTTTCAACGGATTTAGACGGTGCCCTATTTAAAGTGAATGCGGCTGTTTCTAATGCATAACCCCAAAATGATAGCGGTAAATCTATAAGTGACATCATAGAACGAACCATATCTAAGAGAGTTCGATTACGATGTTCGGACACACCATTACGCTGTGGTGTTCCCGGCGGTGTCAATTGTGAAAGTATTCCGCATTTATTCAAATGCTCGCCAAACTCGTAACTTAGATATTCACCTCCACGATCAGAACGTAGAAATTTAATCTTCTTGTTACGTTGTTTCTCTACCTCACTTTGAAACTCCTTAAACTTCTCGAAAGTTTCGGACTTATGTTTCATGAAATAGATATACCCATATCTACTCAAGTCATCCGTGAAGGTAAGAACATAACGATAACCACCGCGCGATGTTACACTCATTGGACCACACACATCGGTATGTATGATTTCCAATAAGTCCGTAGCTCGCTCCATCATCCCAGAAAATGGAGTCTTAGTCATTTTTCCCATCAGACATGCTTCGCATCTTTCAAGTGATTCAAAATCAAGTGATTCAAGAAGTCCATCGGAATGGAGTTTCTTCATACGCTTCACTCCAATGTGACCAAGACGACAGTGCCACATATAGGTCGAATTATCGCTTGATTTCAAACGTTTAGCCTCAATGTTGTTGATATGTGTATTTCCACTATCGAGATTCAATAAGAATAGACCATCTATCAAAGGTGCATGTGCATAAAACATATTACTCATATAAATCGAACAACCATTATTCTCAGACTTAAACAAGTAACCGTCTCGCAATAAACAAGATCCTGATATAATGTTCATGCTCAACGCAGGCACCAAATAACAATTATTTAAGTATAAAACTAATCCCGATGGTAGATGAAGGGGTAGCGTGCCGACCGCGATCACATCAACCTTTGATCCATTTCCCACGCGCATCGTCACCTCGTTCTTCGCTAGCTTCCGTTTATTCTGCAGCACCTGTTTCGAGTTACAAATATGAGCAACCGAACCAGTATCAAATACCCAGGCACTACTACGAGTACTAGTGAGATACACATCAATAACATGTATATCAGATATACCTTTCTTCTTGATGTTGCCGTTCTTCAAATCCGCCAAGTACTTTGGGCAATTCCGCTTCCAGTGACCTTCTCCCTTGCAGTAAAAGCACTCAGTATCAGGCTTGGGTCCAGCCTTGGTCTTCTTCGCTGGCGTAGTAACTTTCTTACCACCCTTCTTGAAGTGTCCCTTTTGCTTAGACTTGCCTTTCTTGAATTTGGTGGTCTTATTGACCAACAACACTTGGTGCTCTTTCTTGATCTCCACTTCTGCAGATTTCAACATGGCAAAGAGTTCTGGCAACGTCTTGTTCATGTTCTGCATGTTGCAGTTCATCACAAAGTTCTTGTAACTTGGTGGTAGTGATTGGAGGACACGGTAAATCCCCAAAGCATTAGGAATCACTATACCCAAGCTTTGAAGTTTGTTTGCGTGCCCAGACATCTTAAGCACATGCTCACTGACGGAGCTGCCCTCTTCCATCTTGCAGTTAAAGAACTTTTCAGAAGCCTCATAGCTTTCAATTGCCGCATGAGTCTCAAAAATCAATTTGAGATCCTCGACAATATCATATGGGTCTGAATCCTCAAACCTTTTCTGAAGCTCCTATTCCAAACCATACAAGATAGCACACCGAACTATGGAGTACTGATTCTTCCGAGCGAGGTAAACATTCTTTACTTCATCGGGAGCATCAGCTGCAGGTGGGTCACCCAGCGGTGCATCCAGCACATAGGTCAAATTACCAGCTGTGAGGACAATCCTCAAATTGCGGAACCAATCCGCGAAGTTGCTTCCATTGTTTTTCAACTTTTCTTTCTCTAGGAACGCATTAAAATTGATGGTAGGGGCTGCCATTGATCTACAACATATTTGCAATAGTTTAGACTAAGTTTATGACAAATTGAGTTCAAATTAATTAATGTAATTAAACTAGGTGAACTCCCACTCAAAACAACATCCCTCACATTGTTTTAGTGATCACACGAACCAAATCCACTACATCAACACCGATCATCACGAGAGTTGACACAGTTTCAATGGCGAACAATCAACATGTTCATCATATCTACTATATGATTCATGCTTTACCTTTCGGTGATCCGTGTTCCGAGACCATGTCTGTACATGCTAGGCTCGTCAAGGTCAAACCTTAGTTTCCGCATGAGCAAATCTGGCTTGCTCACGTTGTATACACTTGCAGAATCTAACACACCCGATCATCACGTGGTGCTTCGAAACAACAAGCTTTAGCAACGGTGCTAACTAAGGGTGAACACTTTATGACTTGAAATTCATGTGCATGAGGGATCATCTTATAATGCTACCGTCGTCTACTAAGCAATACAAGATGCATAAAGGATTAACATCACATGCAATTCAATATATATGTGATATGATATGGCCTTTCTTCTTCGTGCTTCCGATCTCTATCTTCAACCACGAACATGATCTCCATCATCACCGGCATTGCATCAAGGTCAATGACGCCACTCCATGGTTGTCGTCCATCGGCTTCAACTATTACAACTACTTTGAATAGACACGCGGGTCTTAACATAAATTAAAGACAACCATATGGCTCCTGCCGGTTGCCAACTTACAATAAGGAACATTGCATACATCAAATATAATCACAATCATGGCCATATCACATCACTGCACACCCCTGCAAAACAAAGTTAGACGCCTCTACTTTCTTTGCATATTTTACGTGGTTTGGGGCTTTCAATAAGTGTCGTTCTAACTTACGAACAAGAACCACAACATTGATACTAGTATTGTTGATCACCCGTTGTAAATTGGATCTTAACTATGCTAGGAGAAACAGGCACCCGCAAAGCCACTTATGCAATACAAGTTGCATGTCAATCGTGGAGCAAGTCTCATGAACGATGTCATGTAAGGTTAGCCTGGGCCGCTTCATCCCAACATACCGCAAGATGCAAAGTACACAAGAAGCAATCGACAATAAAAGCATCAACGCCCACAGTGACCATTGTGTTCTACTCGTGCAACAGATCTACATATAGACACGGCTCTGATACCACTGTAGGGTTTCGTAGCATGGAAAACAAAAATTTTCTATCGCATACAAACAAACAAGCCAAGATCTATCTACTAGATTGTAGCAACGAGTTGATGGAATAACTTACCCTCGAAGATTCCAAAGTGTTTAACGAGAGCGGATTCTCGTGGGTGATGTAGTCGTACTCTTCCCGATCTCAAGATCGTGTAGACGATCCTTCCGGCGCTGCGTTCCGGCAGCGCTCCCGCAGTCGGTCACACGTTCGGTACTCGACGAATACCTTCCTCTCCCTTGTTCCAGCAGACAGCGGAGGTTGTAGCACTCTCCTCGCGATTCCGGCAGCACAACGGCGTGGTGCCGGAAGTAGAGGGGAGATCCCGCAGGGCTTCGCCTTAAGCCGGAGCGAGTATGGTGGAGTATGAGAGAGGGCTATTAGTGGTCTAGGGATTAGACACACCAATTAGAAGGCTCTAAACCGAAGGCTAGGGCAATTAGAAGCTCTAAACCAAAACGGCTCTAAACTGGAGATTAGAGGATAGGAACTTGTGTGTCTAGAGGAGGAGGCCCTGCCCCTCCTCTTATAGGTGGGAGGCGCGGCCAAGGGGAGGGGAGTCCCTCCCCAAGTCGGCCTTGGTTGGCGCGCCGGCTTGGGGAGGAGACTCCTCCCCCAAGTCGGTTCCAAACACCTCTTGCTTATTTCCCACAGTTTCTTGTTTTAGTCGTTTGACTTTCAAACTGGACATTTGACTTTTCTGTTTTAGGATTCAATTTAATCCTTTATTTGGAACAGCAAGAACACTTAGTACATGATGCAATCATTCCAATATGAAATGACACATTCATGTACCCCTCCCCCCCCCTCGCGGAGTGCCGGACATTCCGGGACCTTCTACAACATTCCCGATGAAAACACCGGAATCATTCCCGAACTCCGAAACGGGACTTTCCTTATATGAATCTTATTCTCCGGACCATTCCGGATCACCTCGTGATATCCGGGATCCCATCCGAGACTCCGAACAACATTCGGTCTCTTTCTCATAATACCATAACTACTCAAAACAACGTCGAATCCTTAAGTGTGTCTCCCTACGGTTCGTGAATTATGCGGACATGATCGAGACACTTCTCCGAACAATAACCAATAGAGGAATCTGGAAATTCATATGGCTCCCACATATTTCTACGATTACTTTGCGATCGAATGAACCACTTACATACGATACCAATTTCCCTTTGTCTCACGATATGTTACTTATCCGAGGTTATGATCGTCGGTATCTCTGCATACCTAGTTCAACCTCGTTACTGATAAGTACTCTTTTCTCGTTCCTGTGATATGTGATCCCTTGTGAGCCATTCACATGCTTGCAAGCTAATTGGATGACATTTCACCGAGAGGGCCCAGAGAATATCTATCCGTCATATGGATGGAAAAATCCCACTCTTGATCCATGTGTCTCAACCAATACTTTCCGAACACTCAATGCCACCTTTATAGCCACCCAGTTACGGTGTGGTGTTTGATGTCATCAAAGCATCCATCCGGTAAAGGTGATATGCATGATCTCATGGTCGAAGGAATTAGGTTACTATGTATCAGAAAGCATATAGCAATTGAACTATTGAAATGACTTGATCTTTATGCTACGCTTATCTATAGGAGTATGTCCACCATATCATTCTCCTAATGATATGATCTTGTTGTTGATAACATCGCAATGTTCATGATAGGGAAACCACAATCATTCATCAACCAACAAGCTAGTGAAGTATAGAGGCTATACTAGGGACTTCAAATTAAGTTTACAAATCACACAAGTATCAATGTTTCCTTGTTAATACTATTATAGCATGAATGTAAACATTTATCATAAACACAAAGATATAATAATAACTATATTTATTATTGCCTCTAGGGCATATCTCCAACATTTCTCATCTATACACAAATGCATGTTCTATTTTAGGTGAACTATGGGCTAGATGGTGTGACACTAATGACATTCGGGCAGCCTCGTATCGGCAATGAGGCTTTTGCTTCCTATTTCAAGAGATACTTGCCTAACGCGATCCGAGTTACTAATGCGCATGATATCGTCCCTCACCTGCCACCGTACTTCACGCTCTTCCCGCAGAAGACCTACCATCACTTCCCCAGAGAGGTATGCTCCACTGTACAACACCCGCAGCCTCCACTTGCGCTCGTAGTTTATGATTGTTGATCACATCTCTATGTGTGAGTAATCTTCCTTGGGCTAAGGTCTTCGGCCTAGCCATGTAGTTTATACATGTTATTTATCATAGAAGGGATCGTGTATTAGTTTGTATGACATGATGATTATTGTATCCTCTCTTGCCTCAATGTAAGGACTTGTCAGGTACCTAAGACCCCAAAGATTGATCTAGGTATAAGGAGTGTGAGTAATGAATAATCTGCAGGATGGAATCCCAGTGACAGAAAGGGTAGTACGGCTTTATGTGAGGGATTTACTTCGGATTAACGGTGACGTCATCATGCATATCATTAGTTCTCTTTATTCTATGGATGATACTAATAGGTTATTGCTATAAGCCGTTGCGGAGGCAATAACAATTATGGATGCACTGCCCACATATAATTATCTTGCTCTAACAATTACATGCATATTTTATTATTATCTTTTATTCCCATCAGATGTTTTGCACAGCTACAGGTAAAACCGAAAGCCCCAGGCTCTCTCTCTCTCCATCATCGACAACAATAAAAGATGGCAAACACTTGGTCTGGTAAAACACTAAATAAATTCTAAAACTCCTCAAGATCCGTTAAAGTAACTTCACCACGCTTTCTGTTTCCCGAGGATTCGATAACCTTGGTCTACTAGAGAAAAATATCTATACTATATTCGTAATCCGTATCGAAGGTATCAGTCCAGACCCGCCCAATCCCAACGGGAATGGGCCGCATGAAGCCGCCAACAACGGCAGTCGCAATCGTCAAGAGATCCATCTCAATGACGCTCAATGGGAAAGAGTTCGAGAGGCTGTGCGAGGTACCAACCTTCTGCCACTCGACGCCTCTCGCGACATGCTGATGGGCTATTACTGGCTCCTCATAAAGGAGCACAATCGGCAAGTTGAGCAGCACAAAGAACTCGAGCAACGTAGGCGAGTAGCTGATGAGTCAAGCACTCGATGGGCCGCGTTCGACGAGTCGCGCTCTCCTCCGCCGACGGATCCTCCTCCAAAGGCTACGACGACCACAAACACCACTCCCGGCTGGAGCGCATGGACTCCGCCGCTCGACGCGAGGCCACCAAGGCACTTGAATTGTACTTCATGTTGATGGACTCGTAGGGAAACATAATACCCATAACACCGCAGGCCGCGATTATGGCGGCAACCATGTACCTGGCAGCAAACCCGCCACCGGCTGGAGATCCTAGGCACACAATTCATAAATCTGCGATTGCGGGCCTCAGGCTCGTGGGAGCCAGGTTACTCGGAGAAACGACCCCAGAGCCGAAGAAAAAGGTTGCGATAAAATTCACAAAGAGCCGCACACCCTCATCCGACGAGGATGAGCATGACCTGTCGCGGCGAAATATTGATAAAACATAATTAAGTAGGTGCAAAAATGAAATAAAATTGGAAAAAGGAAACAATAAAACAAGAGGAAAACTTGAAAAATAGAAAAAAAAGGAGGAAAGAAGTGAAATACGTAAATGTTAACTAAATAAAAAAGGGAAAATAATTTCGATTTTTGGGTTGAGCCAACTACACTAAGCTTGAGGCGGTGTGTCCTTGACGCTCACATAAGGTGAGCGCAACAGTAAAGCACATCTTCCCTGAGTGTGACAATAAAACGAGTGAGGTGCTCACCACGACGCCTTAACATGCCACAACCTAGAGGATGTAAACAAAATCAATCAATCACATATAGCATGAGCACAACATGGACTCTCAGCGTTAATGTAATAATTATCATCTAGTAATAACCTACTTCATGTTTTATCAACTGTGTTGAATAAATAAACAAATTCATGGAAGTTCTCGCCTTGAAGATGCCAACTCATAATTGTTGACCGATGAGCATGGCCATGGCACTACTATTCATACTTAGTACTAACATTATGACGTTCCTTCACGTTTGGCAATTTTTCAATAGGCAAACAAATATGCACTGTGCATTCTCGCTGAGTGTGGAAACATGATAATGTGCATGAGTACATATCAAAGTAATTAAAGGACATGTGACGAGTTTATGTTAATAGTGATACTCATACCATTAGGTTTAGAGGAAGAGGATATAAGAATTTTCAACAATTTTTTGGATGTATTCGAGGGAAGTTTCCTATTCAATATCTAGGGATCCCTCTCCACTATAAAAAACTGAGGTGATATATAGGGTATCCAACTTTTAACTGATAATATTATGAAAATAATAGCAGGCCGGAGAGGCAAATTAAGTTCATATTTAGATAGAGTGACACTTAATAAACCACATTTGGCTAGTATCCTTTGCAAAATCCATATGATAAACTTCTTATAATTTTTTTTAAGGACATCGAAAATTCACTTAACCCAATTGTAAACTAATTTGTGAAAATAACAAGTATGGTGGTTCGGCCATTATTGACCAAGTCAGTGTCAAACCCATTTTACTTATTTACTGTGTTAAGAGATATATTGAAGATGATGGGAAGTACTGGAAAACTACATGATTCATCACATAATAGTCTTGGCTAGTATATGTCTTTGAATTAAATGTACTTACAAAATTAACATGTATCCGGCGATGTCCGCTGTTGGATCAAGTGGTGATCTACGACACTGGCATGTCTTATTCCTTGCCACAAGAGGACAGTAACCGGGCGGGTGCTTTCCTAGGGGCCGACTCCGTTGAGGTGGAGGTTGTAGGACATCGCGGTCCATGGCTGCAACCCTAGGGATGTGCGGAAAGGCCCATTTGACGCCAAAGGGAGCCCCGTGCGAATACAACCTTGGCGACCTCGTCAGAGCTCGCCAGTGCTGCTCGGGGAGAGGTTCCTGAGCAAAAATAAGAGGGGGATTAGAAGCAGCATGACTAGGGGATTTTAGCATGGACACATGCATAAGGAAAGGGGCAAGGAAGAGAGCACATGCGCCTGATTTTGGACCATGGTAGAGAGGCCTTCTGTAACACCCTTGGGTCGGCCCTATGCAATTCTTAGCGTTTCCCGCCAAACCCGCATATAAACGATTCAAAGGTGCCCACTAGGCACTTGCGTGCAGGTGGAAAACAAAGGAATAATATTACACAATAGTCCATGATGGAACCCACATAACAGATATATAGAACAACGACTCCATGAGTCAAGAATACATATATATGGTAAACATATCCAAATCACCTTGAAAACAATATAACATCTGAGTAGGACAAGTGAATGGAGAAAAAATACAGTAGTTTTTACTTATTTATAACATATTCTCTATTAACATATGGTCTTGGCTTGTACACTTTTATATTGTATGTTCTTAAAAAATTGACCACAAAATAGTGTAATGGAAATTATTAACATAAAGTGGGGTTTAGTATACAATTAAAATCACTATCATGGTAAATGCACGTATTACTTTGAGCTCATTTTTAATAAAACCATTGTCAATTTTTATGTGTTTCCCTTAAAATAATGATTCTAACCTAATCTAATTAGATATGAGAACCACAAAAGGCTGAATTGCACACCATCACATTAATTTGTGCCAACATGATAAATTAGTGAGCCTATATGCATGTTTATGTTGATGGTAGTATTTTAAATACATTGGCTGAGAACTTTGAAGTGTAGGCCATGAAAAATATATTTACATAGGTCTCTACCGTGTATTCTTAAATGTACGTTTTTATCTCAACCTTGCCTTGAATGTACTAGAAAAAAGTTCTTCAATCCGAGGGAATAATGTGCATTGCAAGGTCAAGCACTCTGCTTAGGCTACTTCATGTAACCACTAGCTAAATATTTGTGTGTTGCTATGGAAATAAAATTAATTACATCATCATATTGCTTTGTAACAGAGAGATGTGTAGAGACAATTCAAGATGCTACACCTTCAAATGCACGCTGCGAGCATGATTCACAAGGGTTCTTAATTTGGAGCTGCACCCTACATCAACCCCATGTCCGACTCCTACTTTGATCCCCTGGCGTCGATGATGGGCAGGACCCAGCAAAACGCAGAATAATTCACCTCATTTTCATGCACAATGTAGCGGTCAAAACAACGCAAGCAATTAAATCGAAGTTGTCACTCGGTTAGGTATTGTGAAATGCACATGTAATACACTTTTTTGTATATATCTCAGTGGCAATCAGAGACATAGGTCTAGCTAAGCTCTTCTGGTAGTTTACACTTGACGCCACATGCATCGATGCATATATATGTTGCTAACCTGTCTGGATAATTGATCGCCCACCATGTCGTATGCATATGCATGTTCCGTAGAATCTTTGCCTTCAAAACAAACCTCCCCTTTGTTCACTGTTGCCAGACTTTCCGCATCGCTCCTTTCTTCCCAAACAAAAACTGAACCATGGCTTCCACATTTTTCTTTACAATATGGGGTGAAATAGGGTTTAGGGTTTAGTAGTGGTAAAACTATTTATGTTGTTCTTCTATAAATTCGGTGTTACATGCGATTTTTTATAAAGAACAGTATAATAATATCAACTTTTTTTTTAGAAAATATAATAATATCAACTTGGTGTTTTATTAACTGTGCACACCTCCTAGATACCACCCCGTTCTAATTAAAGTGTAGGCCTTTCTAGAAGTATTTCTTAGCCCTGCCACCGCCTTAGATCAAATCCATAAGATCGAAGAAATAGAAAACGCTTTGGCCCGGTCTCGTCGCTCCCCGCGGGCGACGGAAGGGCTCCCTGACCTCCGACACCAACCACCCCTCACCTCCTTCCCTCCTCTCCGCCACCGCCGGCGAACGCCACCGGGCAAAGCCCAGGCGGTGCCGGTCTTCTTTCTACCCGGCGGCGGAGGCTCCCTGCGCGGGGCAGGACCTCTGGCGGCGGTGCACCTTGCTTTTCCGAGCTCGGCCTGGCGGAGGTGGTTCTTCCTGCGGCGGCGTCCAGGCGGCGGTGAAGGTGGCGGGGACTGGCCCGGAGCAGCACAAGCCACCAGAGTGCAGCGGTGAGGCCCCTGTGGCTGGGAGACGCGGGATAGATCTGGACCCGGAAGGGCCCAATCTGGGCTTTGCAGGCTGTGTTCGCCATGGCCATGGGCTAATGATTCTCCTGGCCCCTCCTGCTTGTGGTGGGAGGAGGGGCTCTTCCCCATACCTGTGATGGTTTGGGCACCAGATCCCGCCGGACGGGCATGTGTCTGGTGGCTGCGAGGCAGATGTGGTGCGGCTCAGAATTGGAGGGTAGCAACGGCGGCAACCTACGTGCAGCAGGGTGACGGCAGGAATTTTACGGGCCCAACCTAGGCCCAGACGGGCCCTCTGGGTATGGTAGTACCTACTGATGCGTCCGGTCAGCACCCGCCGACGGCGGTGGAGGACGTCCTCCAGGTGGTTGTGCTGCTGCCGCCCTTCGGTTCCTACCTTCATACTGACTCCGACTCAAGGTCACCGTGATGGACCTCGCTTAACAGACGCGAATTCACGGATTCCAGGGCGGTGGCCCCAGAAGGTGGACTGCACGGTCGGCTCGACAGCGGGCGACATGGCAGTGGTGATGGTCGTCTCTTGGCGCCATGAGGGTGGTGGGGCGAGGGTGTCGGGGGCTCCTGGTGTTGACGGTGCCTCGGCGTGGCCAATTCCCAGATCGCGTGTTGGAAGCTCGGCTCATGGACGGCTTGTAGGTCGAGGTACCAGGTGTGGTTAGGGTTTTTCGGGCGAAATCCCGGCGCTCCGGCGCCAACGACGGCGACACCTGCGCGTGTCGTGACCCTCTTGAGGGCGTCGTTGTGTCTACCCTCTCCACATTAGCACTCTGGGCGAAAACCCTAGACCTCTGTGGTCTTGGCGGCGGCGGCGCTTGTTGCGTCGTGACCTCCTTGGGGGCTCGTTGCTTCTTTGTTTTTGTTGTTTATCTCTGATCTGCTTGTAAGAGGATTCCCTCATCACTATGTATCGATTCGGCCGTTTGGCTTTATTTATAAAGTGGGACGAAAGCCTATTTTAAGATATCAAATCCATAAGAACTAATCCTTCAAATAAGAGACAAGGCAAAGCTTCCTAGAGACACTCTAAATGTGTACGAGGAGCCTGGTCCGTTGAGATGTCAAAGCGATGTGAGCTCGCTCGCGACGGTGACACGGCTTTCTTTGCATCTGGTTCCGTGTTCTGGTCAGTCTCGCCCTGACGGTGCCAACTTCTCGTCCTTTCAGTTTCATCACCATCGATCGATCGACCTCCGACGCGCGGTGCGTTGCGACTCAGTCATGCATCCAAGCCCGCTCCGGCACGCCTGATGAATTTTTCTTTGGTCTTTCGCCGACAAGCAAGAACTAACCACGACTGCGGGCCCACACATTTGCCGAGTCTCGTGAGAATGAACAAAGGGACACGGAGTCCGTACGTTTGAACCGGAAACACACGCTAAGTTGACGTAGGACCTCTAGAGCTAGAACGAGCTGAGACGTCGGATCGGGGAATGCGAACTTAGTTACCTACATTTTTCTTGAGATGCATAAGCTTTCTTCCAGTAGTCAGCATCTTGAGATGCATAAGCTTCCAGTAGTCAGCATCGTCCGCTGTAACCCAAGCCGAGCCCGTCCAGGTGCACCGTCGCCAGCAGGGACGCCCCGCGCATCCACCACCACCGCCGAGGAAGAGAAGATCCTCCGCCACCAGCACTGCAAGGGCTTTGCCCGGCGGCGCTCGCGACAGCGGGGGGAAGGAGGCAAGGGAGAGGGCTGGAAGGGGCGGCATAGAGAAACTCGCCCTGTCACTCGCGGGAGGCGAGAGAGACTCGGGCTTCAATCACCTGACCAAAATTACCTATAGTAAAGCACTGAAATTGTAAATATCGGATAAGGTTTGATTTCTTTGTGGGCCCACTAGTCGGAGGCGACTAATCTTCTTTTTTTATCTGAACCAAGGCCTGTGAAATTGAGCAACATTTTAGACTTTTTTACCCATAAATATGGCTTTTGAATTATTATAAAATGAAGGGAGCATTGAAGCTCCGGAGGCAAAGACACTTTCTGCATTTGAAGAGAATTTCTTGAAGAGAAATTAATGTATACCATTGAAGAGAATTTAAAAATAAAAAATAAGTAATAACATTAAACAAATGGTATACTAAAATTTTCTTGAGAAAATCAAGAAAGAATATTTCATCCAATTCTCAAATTGGTTCGTATGGCTTGTGAGAAATTTTCCATGAATATTAAACATAAGTCCATGGCATTAGTACAAAATATTGCAAAAAGGTATGATATATAAATATATGTTTTACACTAGTTTTAAAATGTTCACGCATTTCAAACAACTTTCAGTACCGTAAAAGAAAATGCTCATGTATCGCACAAGAGATATCTTTGTAGTACCAAAAAAATATCTATATGCATGAAAATGGATGTCCATGACTTAAAAATGTGTTAGAAAAAAGATTAAAGAGTGTCTAGTGACACTACTCATATATAGGAGAATGTGAGATTTGAACTCGGGCTGTCTAGCACACCACTTCTTGTGTTAGCCAGAAGACCCCCGAGTTATTTATCCTGAAAGGATATACATAAATTAAAACTAATGAACTAAATTTAAGAACAAGGCAATACAATAAAATGGAATTAAATAATTGGAAAGGCAATCGACATGGGTATGCCCTACGGGTGCCTGATGTTAAACTACCCGGTCCAGCCTGGCAGAACTTCATACAATCACCCGCTCTAGACGGCGAAGCCCATGAAAGATTCGGGTGACCCAAACCCATAAAGGATGCGACTCCTTGGAGAACACGAACGGCTTTAGATAAAATTTAAAGGGTTAAACCCCAACTTATAACTGACTTGACCTAAACCCTGAGACCTGGCCTCCCCATATAAAGGCCAGGAGGGCACGGCGAGGAGGACAATACCCAACCCTAGCACACAACTCGTCAGATCTTATGTACGCACCCATGTAACTTTTGGCATCACCATCAACCAAGAACAAACAAGAAGGAGTATGGTTTTCTCTTCGGGGGCTTGAACCTGGGTAAACCTCGTGTCCCCGTGTTGTGAATCTGTTAGCCGTTCCGCGATTTCCAGCATCCCCTCCTTTAAAACCAACGTCCATAACAATGGGCATTGATGAGTCGAACCCTCGTCAATTGGTGCCGTCTATGGGAAATGGGGATGCTGATTGTGCGATCATGAAGGCTCCATCGACCACGATCTTCGACTCCTCTGCGGCGGAGAATCACCTCCTCTTAGGCACCATCGACTTCACCGTCCACTCGCCTGCAACCTGTCGGGACTTCGATTCCGTAGGAGACGGAGTCGACATGATGCTTGGGAGCATGTGCTTCCAAGTAGGCAAGACCTGCTTTGTGGGTGCCTCCAATCGGTGTCTTAAGCGCACCATCGCTAACGTACGATTCAGATGATAGAAGTAGCTGTAACTCCGACCTCTGCGACCCTCCTACGGAGGAAGGAACCTACGGTTTCGGATTAGAGTGTTGCGGGAGCAACGATCTCCCCCACCGTTGCATGTGCGCGGCCATCATCGATGGTAACGTTGGCAACGAAGCCAAACCAATGCCCCCTTCCCAATCCATAGGCTGATAACACCGCGAACGGAGTAAATGGTCCATGATGGCTGTGAAATATAGTCAACCGCGTCCACATTTAAATTAGATATTATTCATATTTTTGATGAAATATCTCTCTAAATTATGCCACTAATGCCTAATGATCAAAGGGTTATGCAATCCTGTCTTTCCATTTTCCCATGTCGTAGAAAACGAAGTTTGATGATGGGAATCACAACATTAAAGTCAAAGATACGAGATTTCCAACAACCCAAAGGAACCAGGTGTCGTGAAGAGGAGCCAGAAGGTTTAATGACCAACTATACAGTGGGAATAAAATTCTGGCCTGTATAGTTTCCACCGACACCGCTAGGTCAAACAAAACAACTTTCGTGAAGGGACTCCCTTATAAAGAGAGCCAGAGAAGAGCCGCCGGAGGAATAGATCTAGATCCAATCTCACAACCCTTCTCCACCATCATAGCCATATTCCACCACTTGTAATAATAGATCTTATCTCCAATTAGCGACATTGTAAGACTATTACTATCAACCTCATGATTTCCATTACAATGTTTATGATTGTTGATCCCATCTCTATGTGTGAGTAATCCTCCTTGGGCCAAGGTCTTCAGCCTAGCCATGTAGTTTATACATGTTATTTATCATAGAAGGGATCGTGTATTAGTTTGTATGACATGATGATTATTGTATCCTCTCTTTCCTCAATGTAAGGACTTGTTAGGTACTCAAGACCCCAAGGATTAATCTAGATATAAGAAGTGTGAGTAATGACTAATCTGCAGGATGGGAACCCCAGTGATAGAAAAGTAGTATGGCTTTATGTGAGGGATTTACATGGGATTAACGGTGACATCACCATGCATATCATTAGTTCTGTTTCTTCTATGGATGAGACTAATAGGTTATTGCTATAAGCGGTTGCGGAGGCAATAACAATTATGGATGCACTGCCCACATATAATTATCTTGCTCTAACAATTATATGCATATTTTATTATTATTATCTTTTATTTCCATCAGATGTTTTGCACAGCTACAGGTGAAACCAAAGCGCCAGGCTCTCTCTCTCCATCATCGACAACAACAAAAGATAGGAAACACTTGGTCCGGTAAAACACTAAATGAATTCTAAAACTCCTCAAGGTCCGTTAAAGTAACTTTACCATGCTTTCTGCTTCCCGAGGATTCGATAACCTTGGTCTACTAGAGAAAAATATCTATACTATATCCATAATCCGGATCGAAGGTATCAGTCCAGAACCGCCCAATACCAATGGGAATGGGCCGCATGAAGCCGCCAACGACGGCAGTCGCAATCGTCAAGAGATCCATCTCAATGACGCTCAATGGGAAAGAGTCCGGGAGGTCGTGCGAGGTACCAACCTTCTGCCACTCGACACCTCTCGCGACATGTTGATGGGCTATCACTGGCTCCTCATAAAGGAGCACAATCGGCAAGTTGAGCAGCACAATGAACTCGAGAAACATAGGCGAGCAACTGATGAGTCAAGTGCTCGACGAGCCGCGCTCTCCTCTGCTGGCGGATCCTCCTCCAAAGGCTACGACGGCCACAAACACTGCTCCCGGCTGGAGCGCATGGACCCTGCCGCTCGACGCGAGTCCACCAAGGCACTTGACTTGTACTTCATGTCGATGGACTCGTAGGACAACATAATACCCAAAACACCGCAGGCCGCGGTTATGGCGGCCACCATGTACCTGGCAGCAAACCCGCCACCGGCTGGAGATCCTAGGCACACAATTCATAAATCT
This sequence comes from Avena atlantica, assembly GCA_910589765.1. Taxonomy (NCBI): domain Eukaryota; kingdom Viridiplantae; phylum Streptophyta; class Magnoliopsida; order Poales; family Poaceae; genus Avena; species Avena atlantica. The sequence goes on along the minus strand of OU342738.1, from coordinate 417,612,781 downwards.
GCGATTGCGGGTTACTCAGAGAAACGATCCCAGAGCCGAAAAGAAAGGTTGCGATAAAATTCACAAGGATCCGCACACCCTCATCCGACGAGGATGAGCATGACCTGTCACGACGAAATATAGATAAAACATAATTAACTAGGTGCAAAAATGAAATAAAATTGGAAAAAGGAAACAATAAAACAAGAGAAAAAACTTGAAAAATAGAAAAAAAGGAGGAAAGAAGTGAAATACGTAAATGTTAACTAAATAAAAAAAGGGAAATAATTTCGATTTTTGGTTTGAGCCAACTACATTAAGCTTGAGGCGGTGTGTCCTTGACACTTACATAAGGCGAGCGCAACAGTAAAACATATCTTCCCTGAGTGTGACACTAAAACGAGTGAGGTCCTCACCGCGACGCCTTAATGTGCCACAACCTAGAGGATGTAAACAAAATCAATCAATCACATATAGCATGAGCACAACATGGACTCTCAGCGTTGATGTAATAATTATAATCTAGTAATAACCTAGTTCATGTTTTATCACTTGTGCTGAATAAATAAATAAACTCATGGAAGTTCTCACCTTGAAGATGCCAACTCATAATTGTTGACCGATGAGGCATGGCCATGGCACTACTATTCATGCTTAGTACTAACATTATGACGTTCCTTCATGTTTGGCAATTTTTCAATAGGCAAACAAATATGCACTGTGCATTCTCGTTGAGTGTGGAAACATGATAATGTGCATGAGTACATATCAAAGTAATTAAAGGACATGTGACGAGTTTATGTTAATAGTGATACTCATACCATTAGGTTTAGAGGAAGAGGATATACGAATTTTCAACAACTTTTTGGATGTTTTCTAGGGAAGTTTCCTATTCAATATCTAGGGATCCCTCTCCATTATAAAAAAACTGAGGTGATATATAGGGTATCCAACTTTTAACTGATAATATTATGAAAATAATAGCAGGCCGGAGAGGCAAATTACGTTCATATTATGTAGAGTGACACTTAATAAAGCACATTTGGCTAGTATCTCATTTCATTTTTTAAATCCCCCAAGTGGCATAGACCTTTGCAAAATCCATATGATAAACTTCTTATCATTTTTTTTGAAGGACATCGAAAATTCACTTAACCCAATTGTAAACTAATTTGTGAAAATAACAAGTATGGTGGTTCGGCCATTATTGACCAGGTCAATGTCAAACCCCTTTTACTTATTTACTGTGTTAAGAGATATATTGAAGATGATGGGAAGTACTGGAAAACTACATGATTCACCACATAATAATCTTGGCTAGTATATGTCTTTGTATTAAATGTACTTACAAAATTAACAGTAAATGGAGAAAAATTACAGTAGTTTTTACTTATTTATAACATATTATCTATTAACATATGGTCTTGGCTTGTACACTTTTACATCGTATGTACTTAAAAAATTGACCACAAAATAGTGTAATGGCAGTTATTAACATAAAGTGGTGTTTAGTATACAATCAAAATCACTATCATGGTAAATGCACTTATTACTTTGAGCTCATTTTTAATAAAACCATTGTCAATTTTTATGTGTTTCCCTTAAAATAATGTTTCTAACCGAATCTAATTAGATATGAAAACCACAAAAGGCTGAATTGCACACAATCACATTAATTTGTACCAACATGATAAATTTGTGAGCCTATATGCATGTTTATGTTGATGGTAGTATATTTATTTTAAATACATTGGCTGAGAACTTTGAAGTGTAGGCCATGAAAAATATCTTTACATAGGTCTCTACCGTGTATTCTTAAATGTACGTTTTTATCTCAACCTTGCCTTGAATGTACTAGAAAAAAGTTCTTCAGTCTGAGGGAATAATGTGCATTGCAAGGTCAAGCACTCTGCTTAGCCTACTTTATGTAACCACTAGCTAAATATTTGTGTGTTGCTATGGAAAGAAAATTAATTACATCATCATATTGCTTTGTAACAGAGAGATGTGTAGAGACAATTCAAGATGCTACACCTTCAAATGCACGCTGCGAGCGTGATACACATGGGTTCTTAATTTGGATCTGCACCCTACATCAACCCCATGTCCGATTCCGACTTTGACCCCTGGCGTCGATGATGGGCAGGACCCAGCAAAACGCAGAATAATTCACCCCATTGTCATGCACAATGTACGTAGCGGTCAAAACAAAACAAGCAATTAAATCGAAGTTGCCACTCGGTTAGGCATTGTGAAATTCACATGCAATACACTTTTGTGTATATATTTTGGTGTCAATCAGAGACATAGATCTAGCTAAGCTCTTCCGGTAGTATCCACTTGACGCCACATGCATCGATGCATATTTTGCCTTCAAAACAAACCTTCCCTTTGTTCACTGTTGCCAAACTTTCCGGATTGCTAGCTCCTTTCTTCCCAAACAGAAACCGAACCATGGCTTCCGCATTTTTCTTCCTTACAATATGGGGTAAAATAGGGTTTAGGGTTTAGTAGTGGTAAAACTATTTACATTGTTCTTCTATAAATTCGGTATTACATGTGATTTTGTATAAAGAACAGTATAATAATATCAACTTGATGTTTTATTAATGTGCACACCTCCTAGATGCTACATAACCCGTTCTAATTAAAGTGTAAGCCTTTCTAGCGGTAGTATTTCTTAGCCGTGCAACTGCCTTAGACCAAATCCATATAAGAACTAATCCTACAAATCAGACAAGACGAAGCTTCCTAGAGACACTCTAAATTTGTACGAGGATCCTGGTCCGTTGAGATGTCAAAGCGATCGATAATGTGAGCTCGCTCGAGACGGTGACACGGCTTTCTTCGCATCTGGTTCCGTGTTCTGGTCAGTCTCGCCCTGACGATGCCAACTTCTCATCCTTCCAGTTTCAATGTTTCATCACCATCGATCGAAGTGTGGTCAATGGAAGTGTGTTGGCGCATAGCTCCGAAGATCTTTTTGCTAGAGAGCTTTGCGGCTTGCTCGCTTGTTTAGAGGCTGCGAGCCCCGGATATGGCAAGGACATTGGCAGGAAAGGCTTCAGAGGACATAATCAGGAAGGTGGAGAAGTCTCTCAGGAAGACTTCTCTTAGAGGAAGAAGAAGAAGGAGAGGTGTGGCGAGGAAGGTTTTAGTTGATACTTGATTGTCTGAAGTCTCTTTTGAGTCGTCCATTAGGTTGGTCATCTTTGCGGTGTCGTGCCGTCAGTTTGCCGTTGAGGTTGTTTGTTGGTTCTAGAGGTTGCGTATTTTTTAGATGTTGTCCTCTTTATGGTTTTGGTTTAGTGTTTGTTGTAACAGTTTTCGCTCGGTTTTCTATAATTAACTGGACAATTCTCTTCTTAATTAATAGATTGGGGCAAATCTTTTGCCCCCGTTTTAAAAAAAAAGACACCATCGATCGATCGACCTCCGACGCGTGGTGCGTTGCGACTCAGTCATGCATCCAAGCTCGCTCCGGCACGTACGCCTGATGATTTTTTTTCTCTGGTCTTTCGTGCCAGCCTTCCCAGCGCCGACAAGCAAGAACTGACCACGACACTGCGGGCCCACACGCTTGCCGAGTCTCGTGAGAATGAACAAAGGGACACGGAGTCCGTACGTTTGAACCGGAAACGCACGCTAAGTTGACGTAGGACCTCTAGCTAGAGCTAGCGAACGAGCTGAGACGTCGGACCGCGTGGTGTGGTAGTGACATGCGTAACCAACTCAACAAACTGATTGACAACTCGGGCAATAAAGCTCAGGCTGCCATGTCCCTCGCACCAAAGGCATACTCTCTCATTTTAGTCATTAATACTTTTTCAGCGAAAGGCACACAGCAAATTAAATTAGGTGCAAAGGTAATAGGAATTGTTGCTATTCATTCACCGGAAAAATGGCAGAAGGCATGTACAATGCAAACATTGCTTCGAGAAGTGCTTAGATGAATAAATAATTTGTTGGTTAACCACTGGTGTTTATTTATACTAGGCAGATGTCTAACTTGGCACCACTCATGTACAAATATTAACACTGGTGCTTAAAGAACCTTTTTTACTGCATTGTACATGGCCTTTGGGGGTCAAGCATTTTGCCAAAAAATAATTCATTTTGACAACAATTGCAAACTTTTTCTCTTAACCAGAGAAATACCAGATTTTCAATTCAAATAGTCTCAAATAAATCCAGTTCAAATTATCTCAAATTTGCTTGCCTGGTAGGCCCATTTACTGGGCTGCTTGGGAAATCAGGAAATTCTGTTTACCGATTTTACAACCGATAACCAAATCCTTTCTACGTTATAATAGACAATACACCGATCGAATATCTGCACCGATGTAATGATGTTGCTTCATCAAATTTGGAGGGACCACACCGTGCTATACGGTACTGGCTATTCGCCACGTCCCAGTTAATTCTACTTGCCCGATTTGCAAGATCTTTCGTAAAGATGCTAAGCATGCGTGCATTGGATACATGAGAGTGTAGGAGGTCTGGCAAGACCTTGGGCTGGAATCAATCCAAATGCCATCTAGAACTGCATTGGCGATAGCAGCATTTTCAGGCAAATTGTGGGACAGTTTTGAATCCAAAGTTCAGCTTCAAACGAGGTGACTTGTCTAAACCACGAGAAGGATATGTGAACGTCCTGAATATTGATGCCACATTCTGCTTGGATAACGAAGTTGGAGCAACGGGCGTCGTAATCAGAGATGATAAAAAAAAGAGGCTTCATTAAGGCTAGCAACAGTTGTATTTCTCGTGTTTCTTTGGCTTCGACAAGTGAAGCGAGGGCCTGAAGGATGGTCTCATTTTAATTGTGGAGACCGAAAATTGGGTAGAGATCTCCATCTACCCCGCGCTAGGAGGGCCCGATGGGGCGGGATCCGTTCTGGTGGCGGTGCATCTTGCCGTGGGAGGAGGGTTCGGCCCGGCTTGCGGCCCGACACATGATGGTGGTGGAGGTAGGTTAGGGGACTGCGGAAGCCCTGGTGTTGCGGCATGGAAGCGAGATCTTTACGGCCCTGATCCGGGCTATGTGTGATCATGTTGCTGTGTCCGGCCGACAACCGTCTCCGACGGTGGAGGGATGGCTCCTCCGAGTTTTTGTTGCGCGCTTACCTAGCTCGTTTGATCCGCTGGCCACGCTATGGATTATTTCCTCACACCACGTGCTTGAGTTCGCGAATGCCGCGCAGTGGCTCTGGGTGGCAGGTCGCATGGATAGCTCTCCCACGGGCACCATGACGACGGTGGTGGATGTTGGAGATATGCCCTGGAGGCAATAATAAAAGTGGTTATTATTATATCTTTGTGTTTATGATAAATGTTTACATTCATGCTATAATAGTATTAACCGGAAACATTAATACTTATGTGATTTGTAAACTAAATTAGAGTCCCTGGTAAAGCCTCTTTATAATACTAGCTTGTTGATTAATAGATGATCGTGGTTTCTCGATCATGAACATTGAGATGTTATTAATAACAAGATCATATCATTAGGAGAATGGTATGATGGACAAACTCCTATAGACAAGCATAGCATTAAGATCAAGTCATTTCAATAGTTCGTTTGCTATAAGATTTCTGATACATAGTAACCTAATTCCTTCGACCATGAGATAGTGTTAATCACCATCACCGGAAGGATGCTTTGATGACATCAAACACCACACCGTAACTGGGTGGCTATAAAGGTGGCATTGAGTGTTCGGAAAGAATGGGTTGAGGCACATGGATCAAGAGTGGGATTTGTCTATCCATATGACGGATAGATATACTCTAGGCCCTCTCGGTGAAATGTCATCCAATTAGCTTGCAAGCATGTGACTGGCTCACAAGGGATCACATATCACGGGAACGAGAAAAGAGTACTTATCGGTAACGAGGTTGAACTAGGTATGCAGAGATACCGACGATCAAAACCTCAGATAAGTAAACTATCGTGAGACAAAGAGAAATTGGTATCGTATGTAAGTGGTTTATTCGATCGCAAAGTAATCGTAGAAATATGTGGGAGCCATATGAATTTTCAGATTCCTCTATCGGTTATTGATTGAAGAAGTGTGTTGGCCATGTCCGCATAATTCACGAACCGTAGGGAGACACACTTAAGGATTCGATGTTGTTTAGTAGATATGGAATGTTAGTAGGGATACCGAATGTTGTTCGGAGTCTTGGATGGGATCCGGGATATCATGAGGAGATCCGGAATGGTCCGGAGAATAAGATTCATATAAGAAAAGTCCTATTTCGGAGTTCGGAAAAGTTTCCGATGATTTCATCGGAGAGGTTCTAGAAGGGTCTAGAAGGTTCACCGGTCCGGAAGGGGAATGGTCCATGAATGTGTCATGGATATGTGGAATGATTAGATCATATCCTAGGTCACTTGGTGTTGACATTTGCAAGAGAGAAATAAAGCTCTAAATTGAAAGTCGAACGGGAAGTTTGAAAAGTCAAACTGGAACAATAGTTTCCTAGTGGGAGAAGAAACAAGTCCTTCTCTCAATACAACTTGGGTTTGGGTTTGGATTCAAACCCACCCCTCCCAAGGCTGCCCCTCTCTCTCATAAATAGAAGGGGAGGGCTGCCCCAACACCACAAGAGACAAGCCCTCCCCACACACCCGCGTCGCCGTTGTCGCCGCCGCGCCCAAGCCGACGCCGCCCGCGCGCCGCCACCGCCGCGCCGCCTCCCCGCGCCGCTGCCCTAGCCGCCGCCGACACCTCCTCCTCCTCCCGGTCATCTAAACCCTAGATCTCCGGGAAACCCTAATCCACCATAACTCGCATCCGGCTTAGGCGAAGCCCTGCGGGATCTTCCCTCTACTTCTGACACCACGTCGTCGTGCTGCCAGAATCGCGAGGGGAGAACTACAACCTCCGCTGCCTGCTGGAACAAGGGAGAGGAAGGTCTTCATAGAGTAACAAACGTGTGATCGACTGCGGAAGCGCTGCCGGAACGCAGCGTCGGAAGGATCGTCTACGCGATCTTGAGATCAGCAAGTGTACGACTACATCACCCACGAGAATCTGCTCTCGTTAACCGCTTTGGAATCATCGAGGGTGAGTGCTTCTATCGACTCGTTGCTACAATCTAGTAGATAGATCTTGGCTTGTTTGTGTGCATGCGGTAGAATTTTTTTGTTTTCCATGCTATGAACCCCTACAGTGGTATCAGAGTCGTGTCTATATGTAGATCAGTTGCACGAGTAGAACACAATGGTCATTGTGGGCGGTGGTGCTTTTATTATCAATTGCTTTTTGTGTACTTTGCATCTTGCGGTGTGATGGGATGAAGCGGCCCGGGCTAACCTTACATGATATCGTTCATGAGACTTGCTCCACGCTCAACATGCAACTTGTATTGCATAAGTGGCTTTGCGGGTGTCTGTCTCTCCCATCATAGTATAGATTCAATTTACAACGGGCACTTGATAGTTCAAACATCAACGTTGTGGTTCTTGTTCGTAAGTTAGAACGACACTTATTGAAAGCCCCAAACCACGTAAAATATGCAAAGAAAATTAGAGGCGTCTAACTTTGTTTTGCAGGGGTGTGCTGTGATGTGATATGGCCATGATTGTGATTATATATGATGTATGCAATGTTCCTTATTGTAAGTTGGCAACCGGCAGGAGCCATATGGTTGTCCTTTAAATTCCGTTAAGACCTGCGTGTCTATTCAAAGTAGTTGTAATAGTTGAAGCTGGTGGAAGACAATCATGAAACGGCGCCATTGACCTTGACGCCATACCGGTGATGATGGAGATCATGTTCGTGCTTGAAGATGGAGATCGGAAGCACAAGAAGAAAGGTCATATCATATCACATATTATGAATTGCATGTGATGTTAATCCTTTTATGCATCTTGTATTACTTAGTTCATGACGGTAGCATTATAAGATGATCCCTCAAGCACAAAATTTCAAGTTTTAAAGTGTTCATCCTTAGTAAGCACCATTGCTGAAGCTCGTTGTTTCGAAGCACCACGTGATGATCGGGTGTGTTAGATTATGCCAGTGTATACAACGTGAGCAAGTCAGATTTGCTCATGCGGAAGCTAAGGTTTGATCTTGACAAGCCTAGTATGTACAGACATGGTCTCGGAACACGGATCACCGAAAGGTAAAGCATGAGTCATATAGAAGATATGATGAACATGTTGATTGTTCGCCATTGAAGCTACATCAACTCTCGTGATGATCGGTTTTGATGCGGTGGATTTGGTTCGTGTGATCACTAAAACAATTTGAGGGATATTGTTTTGAGTGGGAGTTCACCTAGATTAATTTAACTATTAATTAGAACTCAATTTGTTATAAACTTAGTCTAAACTATTGCAAATATGTTGTAAATCAATGGCGGCCCCTACCATCAATTTTAATACGTTCCTAGAGAAAAAAAAGTTGAAAAACAATGAAAGCAACTTCGCGGATTGGTTCCACAATTTGAGGATTGTCCTCAATGCTGGTAATTTGACCTATGTGCTGGATGCACCGCTGGGTGACCCGCCGGCAGCTAATGCTACCGATGATGTAAAGAATGTTTTCCTCGCTCGGAAGAATCAATACTCCATAGTTCAGTGTGATATCTTGTATGGTTTGGAATCGGAGCTTAAAAAAAAGGTTTAAGAACCATGACTCACATGATATTGTCCGTGAACTCAAAATGATATTTAAGGCACACGCGGCGTTGAGAGTTATGAGGCTTCTGAAAAGTTCTTTAACTGCAAGATGGAAGAGGGCAGCTCCGTCAGTGAGCACGTGCTTAAGATGTCTGGGCACGCAAGTAAACTCCAAAGCTTATATATAGTGATTCCTAATTCTTTGGGGATTCACCGTGTCCTCCAATCACTACCACCAAGTTACAAGAACTTTGTGATGAACTACAATATGCAAAACATGGACAAGTCGTTGCCAGAACTCTTCTCCATGTTAAAGTCTGCAGAAGTGGAGATCAAGAAAGAGCACCAAGTGTTGTTGGTCAATAAGACCACCAAATTCAAGAAGCAAGGCAAGTCTAAGAAAAATGGAAACTTCAATAAGGGCGGTAAGAAAGTTACCACGCCGGCGAAGAAGACCAAGGCTGGGCCTAAGCATGATACTGAGTGCTTTTACTGCAAGGGAGAGGATCACTGGAAGCGGAAATGCCCCAAGTACTTGGAGGATTTGAAGAACGGCAACATCAAGAAGAAAGGTATATCCAATATACATGTTATTGATGTGTATCTCACTAGTACTCGTAGTAGTGCCTGGGTATTTGATACTGTTTCGGTTTCTCATATTTGTAACTCGAAACAGGTGCTGCAGAATAAACGGAAGCTAGCGAAGAACGAGGTGACGATGCACGTTGGAAATGGATCAAAGGTTGATGTGATCGCGGTCGGCACGCTACCTCTTCATCTACCATCGGGATTAGTTTTATACTTAAATAATTGTTATTTGGTGCCTGCGTTGAGCATGAACGTTATATCGGGATCATGTTTATTGCGAGACGGTTACTTGTTTAAGTCCGAGAATAATTGTTGTTCGATTTATATGATTAATATGTTTTATGCACATGCACCTTTGATAGATGGTCTATTCTTATTGAATCTTGATTGTAGTAATACACACATTAATAACATTGAGGCTAAACGTTTGAAATTGAGCGATAACTCGACCTATATGTGGCACTGTCGTCTTGGTCATATTGGAGTGAAGCGTATGAAGAAACTCCATTCCGATGGACTTCTTGAATCACTTGATTTCGAATCACTTGAAAGATGCGAAGCATGTCTGATGGGTAAAATGACTAAGACTCCATTTTCTGGTATGATGGAGCGAGCTACGGACTTATTGGAAATCATACATACCGATGTGTGTGGCCCAATGAGTGTAGCATCGCGCGGTGGTTATCATTATGTTCTTACCTTCACGGATGACTTGAGTAGATATGGGTATATCTATTTCATGAAACATAAGTCCGAAACTTTCGAGAAGTTTAAGGAATTCCAAAGTGAGGTAGAGAATCAACGTAACAAGAAGATTAAATTTCTACGATCTGATCGTGGAGGTGAATATCTAAGTTACGAGTTTGGCGAGCATTTGAAGAAATGCGGAATACTTTCACAATTGACACCTCCAGGAACACCACAGCGTAATGGTGTGTCCGAACGTCGTAATCGAACTCTCTTAGATATGGTTCGTTCTATGATGTCACTTACAGATTTACCGCTATCATTTTGGGGTTATGCATTAGAAACAGCCGCATTCAATTTAAATAGGGCACCATCTAAATCCGTTGAAACGACACCGTATGAATTGTGGTTTGGAAAGAAACATAAATTATCGTTCCTTAAAGTTTGGGGTTGCGAAGCTTATGTAAAGAGGTTACAGCCAGACAAGCTTGAACCCAAAGCAGAAAAATGCGACTTCATAGGATACCCGAAGGAAACTATTGGGTATACCTTCTATCACAGATCCGAGGGCAAAATCTTCGTTGCCAAGAATGGATCCTTTCCAGAGAAGGAGTTTCTCTCGAAAGAAGTGACTGGAAGGAAAGTAGAACTCGACGAGGTTGTTGAACCTTCTCTCGAACTTGCGAGTAGCGCAGCACCGGAAGTAGTTCCTGTGGCGCCTACACCAATAAGAGAGGAATCTAATGATGTTGATCATGAAACTTCGGTTGAAGTTACTACGGAACCTCGCAGGTCAACGAGAACTCGTACCACTCATGATTGGTATGATCCCGTTATGAGTGTCATGTTGGTGGATAACACCGATGACCCTACGACATATGAGGAAGCGATGATGAGCCCAGATTCCAATAAATGGCAAGAAGCCATGAAATCCGAGATTGGATCCATGTACGAAAACCAAGTATGGACTTTGGTGGACTTACCAGATGGCCGGAAGGCTGTCGAGAACAAATGGATTTTCAAGAAGAAAACAGATGCTGATGGCAATGTTACTGTCTATAAAGCTCGACTTGTCGCAAAAGGGTTTCGACAAATCCAAGGAGTTGACTACGATGAGACTTTCTCACCAGTAGCGAAGCTAAAGTCTGTGAGGATTATGTTAGCAATCGCTGCATATTATAATTATGAGATATGGCAGATGGATGTCAAAACGGCGTTCCTCAATGAAGACATTGATGAAGAGTTATATATGATGCAACCCAAAGGTTTTGTCGATCCTAAAGATGCTAACAAGGTATGCAAACTTCAATGGTCCATATATGGATTGAAGCAAGCATCCCGAAGTTGGAATCAATATTTTGATAGGGTAATCAAAAGTTTTGGTTTTATACAAACTTATGGAGAAGCTTGTATTTACAAGAAAGTGAGTGGGAGCTCTATAGCATTCTTAATACTATATGTAGATGACATATTGTTGATTGAGAATGATGTAGACCTTCTTAATAGTGTCAAGAATTATTTGAATAATAGTTTTTCAATGAAAGATCTTGGCGAAACAGCTTACATATTAGGCATAAAGATTTATAGAGATAGATCGAGACGCCTAATATCATTGTCACAAAGTACATATTTGGACAAAGTTCTAATGAGGTTTGGAATGGAAGATAGCAAGAAAGGGTTCTTGCCCATGTTGCCCAATACGACCTTGAGTAAAACTTAAAGTCCTGCAACGGCAGAAGATAGAGAAAGGACAAGTAAGACTCCCTATGCCTCAGCCATAGGATCTCTTATGTATGCCATGCTATGTACTAGACCCAACATTACATATGTTGTTAGTTTGACTAGCAGATATCAAAGTGATCCAGGAGTGGATCATTGGACCGCGGTCAAAAACATCCTTAAGTACTTAAGAAGAACTAAGGATATGGTTCTTTCTTATGGAGGTGATGAACAACTCGTTGTTAATGGTTACACCGATGCTAGTTAGAATACCAATCCGGATGATTCTAAATCTCAATCTGGATACGTATTTACTTTGAATGGTGCAGCAGTTAGCTGGAGGAGTGCAAAGCAACGCGTTGTGGCGAGATCTTCAAATGAATCGGAATACATAGCTGCTTCAGAGGCTTCACAAGAGGCGACATGGATGAAGGAGTTCATTACAGAGCTCGGTGTGGTTACAAGTGCGCTGGACCCAATGTCTATCTACTGTGATGACATGGGCACCATAGCCAATGCGCAAGAACCAAGGTCACACAAGAAGCTGAAGCACATCAAAAGCTACGTTTTCACGCCATTCCAGAGCATGTCCAAGATGGAGACATAAATATTTGCAAAGTACACACAGATCTGAATGTGGCGGATCCGTTGACTAAACCTCTCGCAAGGGCAAAACATGACCAGCACCAAACCGCCATGGTTGTTCGGTATATTACCATGTAATCTAGATTAGTTGACTCTAGTGCAAGTGGGAGACTGTTGGAGATATGCCATAGAGGCAATAATAAAAGTGGTTATTATTATATCTTTGTGTTTATGATAAATGTTTACATTCATGCTATAATAGTATTAACCGGAAACATTAATACTTATGTGATTTGTAAACTAAATTAGAGTCCCTGGTAAAGCCTCTTTATAATACTAGCTTGTTGATTAATAGATGATCGTGGTTTCTCGATCATGAACATTGAGATGTTATTAATAACAAGATCATATCATTAGGAGAATGGTATGATGGACAAACTCCTATAGACAAGCATAGCATTAAGATCAAGTCATTTCAATAGTTCGTTTGCTATAAGATTTCTGATACATAGTAACCTAATTCCTTCGACCATGAGATAATGTTAATCACCATCACCGGAAGGATGCTTTGATGACATCAAACACCACACCGTAACTGGGTGTCTATAAAGGTGGCATTGAGTGTTCGGAAAGTATGGGTTGAGGCACATGGATCAAGAGTGGGATTTTTTCATCCATATGACGGATAGATATACTCTGGGCCCTCTCGGTGGAATGTCATCCAATTAGCTTGCAAGCATGCGACTGGCTCACAAGGGATCACATATCACAGGAACGATAAAAGAGTACTTATCAGTAACGAGGTTGAACTAGGTATGCAGAGATACCGACGATCAAAACCTCGGATAAGTGAACTATCATGAGACAAAGGGAAATTGTTATCGTATGTAAGTGGTTCACTCGATCGCAAAGTAATCGTAGAAATATGTGGGAGCCATATGAATTTCCAGATTCCTCTATCGGTTATTGATCGAAGAAGTGTCTTGGTCATGTTCGCATAATTCACGAACCGTAGGGAGACACACTTAAGGATTCGATGTTGTTTAGTAGATATGGAATGTTAGTAGGGATACTGAATGTTGTTCGGAGTCTCGGATGGGATCTGGGATATCATGAGGAGATCCGGAATGGTCCGGAGAATAAGATTCATATAAGGAAAGTCCTATTTTGGAGTTCGGGAAAGTTTCCGATGATTTCATCGGAGAGGTTCTAGAAGGGTCTAGAAGGTTCACTGGTCCGGAAGAGGAATGGTCCATGAATGTGTCATGGATGTGTGGAATGATTAGATCATATCCTAGGTCACTTGGTGTTGACATTTGCAAGAGATAAATAAAGCTCTAAATTGAAAGTCAAACGGGAAGTTTGAAAAGTCAAACTGGAATAATAGTTTCCTAGTGGGAGAAGAAATAAGTCCTTCTCTCAATCCAACTTGGGTTTGGGTTTGGATTCAAACCCATCCTTCCCAAGGCTGCCCCTCCCTCTTATAAATAGAAGGGGAGGGCTTCCCCAACACCACAAGAGCCAAGCCCTCCCCACACACCCGCGCCGCCGATGCCGCCGTCGTGCCCAAGCCGCCGCCGCCTCCCCGCGCCGTCGCCATCCTAGCCGCCACTGACACCTCCTCCTCCTCCCGGTCATCTAAACCCTAGATCTCCGGGAAACCCTAATCCACCATAACTCGCATTCGGCTTAGGCGAAGCCCTGCGAGATCTTCCCTCTACTTCTGACACCACGCCATCGTGCTGCCGGAATCGTGAGGGGAGAACTACAACCTCCGCTGCCTGCTGGAACAAGGGAGATGAATGTCTTCATCGATTACCGAACGTGTGACCGACTGCGGAAGCGCTGCCGGACCGCAGCACCGGAAGGATCGTCTACGCGATCTTGAGATCAGCAAGTGTACGACTACATCACCCACGAGAATCTTCTCTCGTTAAACGCTTTGGAATATTCGAGGGTGAGTGCTTCTATCGACTCGTTGCTACAATCTAGTAGATAGATCTTGGCTTGTTTGTATGCATGCGGTAGAAATTTTTTGTTTTCCATGCTACGAACCCCTACAGTGGATGTGTCTTTTGGTCGTGTGGGGGACAGTGGATGCAGCAATGGGTGGCTCGGACGCGGTCTCTTCCAGTGGTTGTAGCGGTGCCTAGATCTGAAGTAGGATGTCTTCTCTAGTTGCGTATGCACTTTGACCCTCTTTGTGTCACAGGGAGCTACCAAGCGAAAGATCCGTGATTTGGCACTAATGGCGGCAATGCCCGTAGGTGTCGCTCTCCTCTTGACGACATTGCCAAGGTGTTATTTCATGTGCCATGGTTCTACTCCCTCCGTTTCAAAATACAAGATGTTTTAGGTTTGTGAAGAAAATGTATCTAGACATCTTTTAGTGTCTAGATTCACTCTAAACCCGAGTAAACCTACGTACTAAAAGTAGTCTAGATACATTTGCTTCACAAAGCTAAAACGTCCTATATTTTGAAACGGGGGGAGTAGGTGAAAACTCATGTCCTTTTAGACTCGGCAGCCCGATTCTTTGCACCATTACCCTCCTGAAGGTGCTGTTCTGGAGCTCAGGCATCCCAGAGTGCATGCTCGGTTTCATAGTCATATTGTTTTTTCTCCTTGTAGTGTTTTCGGTGTGACCTCATTACCTTGTATCATCCGGTTGTATTGGTTTCAATTATAAAGTTGTATTGGTTTTATTTATAAAGCGAAACAAAAGCTTGTTTTGAGTATCAAAAATTCCAAGATGATCATAAAATCAGATTGCTCATAGATAATCTACACAATTTATTATGGCACTATATGATCTATGAAAGCTGGAGTGTCCTATGAAAAATGTAATTCTCTAGCTAGAGGCTTTGATCATGTAATCTTTAAACATAGTTACATGGAGTATTTGTTTTGAAAGTAATACATGTCTCATTTATATTATAAATATAAAATTACAAGTTGGTGTATACATCAACCTACAAAACTGAAAATATAGGAGAACCCTAGCTTTTGCAAAAAAGGACCCTCAGCCAAAAAGCAGATAATCAATCCAGACTGAAGAAACCTTTGAGCAAAATGCCCATGCCTATCACTCGCCTCCGGCACCATCGTAGCGGATAGCCAAGAAAAAGTGGACAAAACACCTCTTCGTCTGAGCTTGATGCGTCTCTATCGCTAATCTACAGCTTTACGGACCTCCAAAGTAGCTTGCCAAAGGCAAAGTCATTGTCGTTGAAAGAATCTAGTTGGGGCAACATCCCGGACACGCCATCGAACTCAAAATCTGGCACCCCCGCACGACGACGTCGAAGAAGAAAATCAAATCTGCCAACCTTCAACACGAACCCAACACAAGATTCACCATCTTAGAATTATCACCAACGCAGACTACCGTCTTCACGCACTCCTGAACAACCTCCCGAGATCAACTCTGACGCAGGAGCGAGCGCTAACACAACGGCGGAGCCCGAGAACACAGTTCCATCACAAGGATGCCGCCACGCCATCCCCTTGGACAGACTACTACCTAGATCCATCACCGATCACAAAGTAGAACACCGCATCGGAGGAAGAACCATAACACTTTATTCATCACCGCCATCGCCATCGCCGGAGCCAAGACGTCGAGCGGCAGAAAACCTAAACTACACGGGGCCTAACCCTAGAGCTACACAAATCCGCGCACACGAGGTCCGGCGATCCCCCTCACAATTAAAACCAGGAGATCGTCAATAGAGGACAGCCGTTGGAGACCAACGTCGAAAAGTAGCCCTAGGAGAGCGGATCGGTTTTCCTCTCCTAGCGGAGCTGCGAGCAAAGCTTTCTACTTCCTCCTGTTCATGTTAATAACCTCAATTTATATAGATTTATATATATTTAGTTACGTATTTTAACTAGATATATTCGTATCTAAACAAAGTTAAAAAATATTAATATAGAACCAAGGGAGTACCAAAGCTCACTCGTTTTATTAGTCAAGCGCAGGCTGGGACGACGATACGGGACCAGCGGTGTGTCTGGACTTTGACGTGTTCTACTCCGTGTTTCTAAATGAATTTCCCTACAGTAATAAAAATGTAAATATCGGATAAGGTTTGATTTCTTTGCGGACCCACCGGTCGGTCAGCGACCATCTTCATTTCTGATCTGAACCCGTGCCCGCGACGTTGACCGATATTCCAGATAAGCCTCAGGGGCAATCTCGTCTTTTCTAGCCGCCACCAGCTCGTGTATAAATACACTCCGCTAACTAATCGCCGGCTCCTGCGTGTGTGATCTTGCTTCGCTCCCGTAATTTAATTTAAAAAGATCCCTAATTTATTTCCCCCATCCTTTATCGACCATACTACCTTCCACGCCTCGAATCGCTACTCCTAGACTGTTTCCGCCAGTACGGCAATAAAATTCCGGGCGAGTTCATCGGCTCCCCGCTCGCCGCACTCGTCTCCAGCTTCCCCCCGCGACTCACCGGGCGGCGAGCTTCGGGGTGGATTAAAGGGAAGATTCGAGCCTCCGGTAAGGCGATTCCGCGGGTATTTTGCCCAATCGTGGAGAGGATTGAGCCGAATTTGTGCTTGGATGAATTGTGATTTTTTGGAGTGGGTTGAAATTTCAGAGTATGGAGCGCCGGGGGTTGCTGAAGGCGGCTCTTCTGGCGTGCTTCCTTGTGGTTTGCTCCGGCAGAGGTAACTGACTAGCCCCTGATCCTGCCTTCTGTCTCTTGCCTGTAAGATGTTGTTTTGTTGGAGTGGATCCTGCTCCTACTTGGGACACTGTTTGTTGTAATGTTCTTAACTGGGTTGATTTTCATCCGAATGGGAAATATATGCAAAATTAACGGATTCCATGCCTCAGTATTGAAATACGGATACAAGTTGATTTCAGGGGCCAAATCATCATAATTAGAGTTATGAAGCTCAGAATAACCATACTAGAAAAGAAAAAAATATAAAATACTGCTGTAGTACATTTCCTTAGAGAAATCATCGGTACATTCAGATTTAAATGCCTCGCAAGAAATGTGTCTAGTTGGTATCGATTGCAGCATGTTGAAAGTCAGATTTTTTTTTGTTCCGGCGAGAAGATTCAGCTTAACTTTGAGAACAGTAAATTCCAGATCCCTTCATCAGACAAAACAAAAGACTGTTACAAAGATGGAATGTATATTTTGATTCTGAGCTATATAACATGTCCTTATCAACTTTGATTTTACAATTTGTCCTGTCGCAAACTAGTACTCTGTATGCGTATTTACCTTGTCATGTTTCATGATTCTTTTCTCCATTTATCTAGCATTATCCATGCTGCTCAGGACATTGATGCTTTCTTTTTATGGTTCAGTATCCATGGTTAAAGACCGGCCATCCGATACCATATACAACTCGACTCTTGCGAGGACACTGGTGGAGTATGCTTCTGCTGTAAGATCATTCGCCTTTTCTTTATCTTAATCACTCGACCTTTTTTTCATCATTCAAGATGAATTAATTTGTCAAATAGTTTCTGGTATCTTGGAATATTTCTACAAAAGTATGCACTACTAGTTATGTTTCTACCATTCGTTTATATAAGTTTGAAATTTGGTAACGTCTTGCAGATCTACACTGCTGATTTGACACAATTGTTTACCTGGACATGTGATAGATGTGGTGACCTGGTCAAGGTAAGCCTTCACACCATTCATGTGCTTTCTGTTTGCTGTGACATAAAAATGTTTGTCCAACTTCATACAAGACTGGTATGGATGATGAAACTTTGTGGATGACCCAGGGCTTCGACATGATGGAGATCATCGTAGATGTGGAGAACTGCTTAGAGGTCCTTTCCTACTTGTGCTCGTAGTCTGTTTATCTCTATATCTTTAGCATCTTTTAAGTTGATTGTGTTTTTATTAGCAAGCAGGCATATGTTGGTTTTGCCAGTGATATTAATGCTGTCATTGTTGTGTTTAGAGGAACTCAAGAGAACAGGTAACCAACATACAACTTGTTTTCCTTGGTTATTATAAAAAATACAATTCAAGTTTTGGTTCAGAATGTTTTACCTCTTATCAGAGGTAGGCCTTATTTATTTTGATTCCAGTCTTGTCCACTTAGCATTTGTAAATTCTTGACCTTATCTATGTATTCAGTGTCATACTCATGCAATGGAAACCTGGAAACCCCTAACCGTACTGACCCTCCAATTTAATTTTTTTATCAGCATCCAGAACTGGATAGCGGACTTGCTATGGAAACAACTTGATCTCGATTACCCTGGCATGCCTGAAGCAATGGTAAGCATAGCTAAAGCATATAGTTAAAGTTGTGTTAAACCGAAGTTCATAATCGTTATCCCTTGTTTACAGGTACACCGAGGATTTTACTCTGCTTATCATAACACAACATTACGTGATGGAGTCGTCAGTGGTATTCAAAAGACTCGGAAGTTGCATGGAGATGTTCCGATCATGGTCACCGGACATTCAATGGGCGCAGCTATGGCTTCATTTTGTGCACTTGATCTTGTTGTGAGTACTAAACCTTGTTCTGATCTGGAATTTATTAAATTTGATCATTGCTTTATGTTTCATTACAAAATTTTGTTCCACAACTCGATGTGATAAGTTTTTGCATTATACTACTTATTATATGGACCTTTTAGATTCTGAACCTTGTTTATAGTCTATAGAACACTCTATATGTCTGAGCAATCAGTTATTTGCCACATATTTCTTTCATTCTCAGTTGTATTTCTCATCTAAACACAAATGCATGTTCTATTTTAGGTGAACTATGGGCTAGATGGTGTGAAACTAATGACATTCGGGCAGCCTCGTATCGGCAATGAGGCTTTCGCTTCCTATTTCAAGAGATACTTGCCTCACGCGATCCGAGTTACTAATGCACATGACATCGTCCCTCACCTGCCACCGTACTTCACGCTTTTCCCGCAGAAGACCTACCATCACTTCCCCAGAGAGGTATGCTCCACTGTACAACACCCGCAGCCTCCACTTGCGCTCGTAGCTACTCACTGCATTAAGTCCTCTATGGTTTACCTATGAGCCATCGAGAATCAAACTGTTTACTGTAAACCCATCTCTACATGTCTCCACCGCATAATGCCACTGTTCCTTGGATATTCTTCAGGTATGGGTGCACGATGTTGGGCTCGGAAGCCTGGTTTACACGGTAGAGCAGATCTGCGATGACTCCGGCGAAGACCCAGCATGCAGCAGGTCCCCTCTCCTTTCACCACCACCTCCTGTAAAGCATATGATTCTGCTGCTGCTACAACACATGACATATGCTCCTGCTTAACATGGTTCTCTCCATCAGGTCCGTGAGCGGGAACAGCATACAAGACCACATAACCTACCTTGGGGTGAGCATGCACGCCGAGGCGTGGAGCAGCTGCAGGATCGTCATGGAATACACCGAGCTGCAGTACAAGATGGATCTCTACGGTAATGTCGTTCTGTCGAAGCAGCCTGATCTACACAGCGTGCAGTAAACCCCATGTAAAGATGTTAATAATCATAGTATCAGTAGTAGTAGCACCACGCAACCCCTGCTCCCTCTCTGTTTCATTGTTTCTGCTTTCAGAGAGGGGGTAGCAGGCACGCTGGACTGGGAGATGCTTGCTGTAAATGTTGTTTTATAATGTGAAGCATTTTTTCAGTTCAAAATACCTGTCGGTTCTGGCCAAAATTTTACAGGCAATTGGAAACAGTTGGGCAACATTTTGTACTCCCTCTGTCCATAAATAACTGACTTGAGTTTGTCTAAATTCGAATGTATTTTAGTGTATAGATAGATTCAAATCTAGACAAATCCAAGTCAGTTATTCCTGGACGGAGGGAGTATAATTTGCTAGATAGGTGCAATGACTGACAAAGATAGCAATATATATACATGTGCAGCATTGTTCACAGGAACAAATGGGAGAAAACAATAGGCTCTGAAGTCTGAACAACTTGATACTTTGCTCAATGCTAAACAACGTTCAGGCTAAGATACAAGTACATTGAAGCTAATACAAATAAATGACTCATCCGGCAACTCAACACAAAACAGAAAAAATAAACAGCTGTATGAAACATGGGTAACCTATCCTATCCCAAAACCTGAAACCTCATGAGAAGAAACTTCACCGGCTCCGGGTAGCCAAACCTGCCTGACATGGTTGTACAATCGGTTCCAAGAACACAGGTGCAACTGAGCATACTCATCATGATCGTGAAACTGCAAAAAAGGAAAGTGACCAACAGATACAACTTTGTGATTCAACAATCTTCCCCTTTCCTTTTCCACATGCCTAGCTGCATCCTGTAGGCTCCTGAGCTCTATAGGGACATGAGTACATGACAGTGACACAATCACATTCGCAAGGAATGGACGCCGCCAGGAGAAGGCATGTCAATGGCAACGACGAACAGATGAAGCAACCATGAGGCAATGCTGATGGCCAGAGAGGCACAAGAAATGCCTTTTATTCACAGACAACCGAACCGAGCTGGAACAACACCATGTTCCTAAACCTGGCCTGTTTGGTGCTGATGAGATAACTCATCCCTCCACTAGAGCGACATCTTAAAAGAGAGCTGTCCACTTTACTCATTTGTACTATCAAAGCTACCATGACCATTAGGTAGCTTCCGCTCTCTCGAATTCTCCCCCCACGTTTTGGCATCTGCGATAGCACGCTGCCTGTCAGCACTCCTTCGGGTTTCTCTCTTTCTTCCTGTTTGAGCTGGACTACCTGCTGGCGATCCTGCCATGTCCATCTCATCCAATCCTGATCTGCGACCAGAACCACCAGTAGAACTAGTCCGGCTAACCTCCCCTCCGTACTTTGATGTCCTGGCAGCCTCCCTCCTCAAGTCTGGAGAATGATGATTTGGGGAGCGTGCGTTGCGTTGATCACCGTTCCGCCCACCAATATTTCTGGCCCTTGGGGTCGACGAATTGCTTCGACTTGGGGTATTTGGATCATATGTCTGAGAAGCTAGATATGAGAGAGCAGTCACAACATCTCCTATATGAGGGCGAGTGGTGGCTTGCTCTTGCAAACACATGGCAGCAACCGCTAAAGCTTGATACAGACCTCTCATAGGGAACCGGCCTTGAAGCATTGGGTCAGCCATTTTAGGAAATTTCCTGCGATCCTTGAAGAGTGGACGAGCCTGTAGAGAAACGCTGTATTAGTTATCCACAGTCGAGATGCCACAAAGTTATAATTCTGGTAAGAGTTGAACACTGCAGTAGCAACTGGTTCTAGACAGTTTATTTTAGGATAAGTATTACTCTGTAGAACATTTTAAATCGAACGTGGAATGGGTTACTTAATTAGCAGGATGGTATCTCACTAAGGATACAGAAATGAAACAAAGGAACTACAAGTAAACAAACCCCAGCAGAAAATTATCATGTGTAGTATGCCAACTAAAATAAGTATAGTAATAAAACATACCCATGCCACTAGGTTCTGCTCCCCCTGGGGTTTAGTATTGTCAATTGCTTTGCGCCCTGTAATCAGTTCAAGGAAAACAACACCAAAGCTGTAGACATCTGATTTCACCGTGAGCTGCCCAGTCATTGCATATTCGGGGGCACAGTAGCCATAAGTTCCCATCACACGTGTTGAAACATGAGTCTTGTCACCAACCGGGCCGAGTTTTGCAAGGCCAAAGTCAGACAGCTTCGGGTGAAATCCTTCACCAAGAAGAATGTTTGAAGACTTGAAATCCCGGTAAATGACAGGAGGGCTGGCCTTGTCATGTAAATGTTCTAAGCCCTTCGCTGCACCAGCAGCTATCTTCATCCGCGTGTTCCAATCCAGAGGTTCCTTCTCAGGTGGGACATCTATAATGTATTTAAAGAGATAATTTTAGCCTCCGGTAGAGATGCCATTGAACTTTGAAGGATGCATGTGCAGCAGTCATGCTGAGTACAACATGGAATAATAAAAGTACTTTGCATAATACGAAAAAAAAACTACTTTGTACAAGTCTCTTTGCATACTTATGGAATTTCAAAAGGATAGACGGCAAAGAGAACAAACCATGCAAATGATCTTCTAGTGAACCCAGTGGCATAAACTCATAGACAAGAAGGCGTTGGTCACCATCAGCACAGTAGCCAATTAGATTGACAAGGTTAGTGTGATGCAAGAGACTGAGCATGAGGACCTCCACCAGAAACTCCCTATTTCCTTGGAGACCATTGCGATCAAGTTGCTTCACAGCAACAGCCTGAGATGTAGAATAGTTTGTCAGTGTACAGGACTAATGCAATGTACATTAAGGAATTCTACGAAAAATCTACTTGACAAGTGGACATCTCAGCTGAACTGCTCAAAACCTGAAACTTGAGTGTACCTAGTAAAATTTGAATGTATCCAGCTGGTTACAGAAAGACTAACCTGCCCACTATCCAGGCGGCCTTTATATACGCGGCCAAAACCTCCCTCGCCCAACAGGCTATCCTGCCTGAAGTTCTTAGTGGCAGCAGCAAGCTCACGAAAAGTGAAAATCTGCGCTGCAATGTTTTGGCTGCTCCCATCCCTAGGGATGGTCAGTTGATCCTTCTTAGAGTCCAATCCGCCCTGCGGTCTCAATTTATCTAAGAATAAAATGGTCAAGAATTAGCAGTCAGTTCTAGTACAATGGGTAAATTAAGAAAATTAAACAGAAAAAGTGTATTACTCTAAGACTTTAACTTGTAAGGCAAGACCACTCATCTTACAAAAAAACATATTCCTCCGCTAGGTACTACTCCCTCCGTTTCAAAATATAAGATGTTTTAGCTTTGTGAAGCAAATGTATCTAGACTACTTTTAGTATGTAGGTTCACTTATGTTTAGAATGAATCTACTCACTAAAATAAGTCTAGATACATTTTATTCACAAACCTAAAACATCTTATATTTTGAAACGGAGGGAGTAGTGAGCAGGTACAGCTAAGTAGGAGGCTCGGAAGCTTCTGCTTTAGCAGTAATGCTCAACTTGTTTGAAACAGCACGTCAAGTAAAGTTCGTCGATCAGTTCCAGGAAGTAGTAATACTAGAAGCATTATCACAATAATAAATTTCTACTACACCATAATATCCCCCTATAATCCACCAAGCCTATTTATGCTGCTAAGCCCCCCAGAGGCATTGCAGGCAATTTGCGTATCGGCAAGATGAGCCAGCTGCCTATCTGGAGACACACATTGGCCCAGACATATCCTTTACATGCTAAAAGGGATTAGCAAAATGATAGGTACATTGTGTGTATGTATCCATCCTATTTTACGAGTCTTGAGTTCAGCAACATACCGAGTGAGGGTCATGCATGGCAAGACTATCACCTGCTGTTCCAGTATTCCCAAGAACTACTGTATATACTACCTTCTGCTATCCAGACGCTGGCGGCAAAAGCGTAGAGCCAAGGAGAACCAATCCCAGCTAGCAGCTATCATGGACTCCAAGCCTTTCCCCCGCTAAATGAATGCATCGCGGAGGCACAGTCTCGCTAGAGAGACAGCAGCTCTGCGCATTCCTCTCCCATTTCAGCAGCCATCAAGACCGTGATTCGCGATAATAACAGAGCATAAGAGAAAACACGACTCCGATGACGACGCCGCGTGCACCCAGCAGTAAGGAAGGTAGTAGCACCCCGAAGCGAAAGCGAAAGCGAAAGCTTAGCCCGAAACAGAACAAAAAAAATCCTAAGATCCGCACCTGATCCGCCGCCCCTGTGCGCGGAGCCGTCCTTGCGCTGCGCGTCCTTGGCGGCGTCGGCGGGCACCGGCTTCCTCCCGTCCTCGGCATCTAGGGACGGCCCGAAGCAGGAGAAGCAGCTCATCCGAGCGCCCACGCTCCCTCCCTCCCTCTCAGGAACCAAGAAACGCGGGGCGCGGCACAGAGAGAGGCCGCCGCCGCCTGGCCTGGGCTGGACGGGCGGGGATCCCTCCCCGGGAAGATCTTTGCTCGAGGGCAGGGAAGGGTCCCCAAGACTGGATTTTTGGGCGGGCGGGCGGGAGGGGGTGGCCGAATTGGGGGCGGGGATTAGGGGGGGACGGAAGCTACAGGAGGGAGAGGAAGAACATGAGGCTGGGGGAGCAGAGGGAGGGGGAGGGGAGGGAAGAGTGAGAAGCAAAAGTCAGCTCTGTCTGTCTCCGGGGACGAGTGATGAGAGAGGAGAGAGAGAGGGGGATCTTTGGGGGCACATCCGTTTCCCTCTCCTGCCTGCCGGCCTGCCACCGCCACGTCAGCCTTTGAATCTTCTGCATCATCGGTCCGCGTTCAAACCGCATTCGCATTGGCCGGGCGGTACAAGTAGTATTCTCTTTCACACCGTATGAGTCTGACACATGTGTACTAGTGTATATTTTACGGGGTAGCATTCACGGTCTAAATTCACTGGTCATCAACTTACAATTTCATGTATTCCCTCCGATTCATATTAATTGACTTTGATTTGTCTAGATTCAATTGTATATAAACATATTTTAGTGCTGGATATATCCGAATCTAAACAAATTCGAGTCAATTAATTTGAATCGAAGGGAGTATAATTATTTGTACTTAAAATATGTCTACACATTTACTATAATAAAAAAGTACTCCCTCCGTTTGAAAATATAAGATATTTTAGCTTTATGAAGTAAATATATTTATACTTCTTTTAGTATGTAGGTTCACTTAGATTTAGAGTAAATCTAAATACTTCCTCCGTTCACAATTAGATCGCATTCTGGGTTACTTTTTAAAGTTTGACCAAATATTTAGCAAAAAATAAAAGTATCTATGATATAAAACTTATAGTATTGAAATAATTGTAAGTTATATTTTCATAATATATGTATTTGGAATAATGAATGTTTATATATTTTTCTATATTCTTGGTCAAAGTTGAAAACGTTTGACTTAATAAAATCCTAGAACGCGAAGTAATAAAAAACGGAGGGAGTACTAAAATAAGTTTAGATATTTATTTTTTTATAAACCTAAAACATCTTATATTTTAAAATAGAGAAGGAGTATAAAATTAAAGCATTTGCAAGAGGAATCCAAAGATACCATTTATACATTCTCCATCCATATGATTTACTCCTATATGTAACGGTAGGATGCAATTAAAGTTGGAGACTCATGGGCGGCTCGAGATCGATTTGTTTTTTTTAGTTCGACTCGAGATGGACTCAAAACTAAATCAGCAGAATATGAGTGTCCTACCGGTTGGAAGACGAGGTGATGTTGAGCGAACACTAGCTCGCTCGTTTAGCTCGATAGCTTAAAAAATATAGTTATGTATAATAACAAATATTGTGTATTCAAAGAAAATATGGTAACTTATTATCCCATGTGTAGTGGATGAGGATTAGTATCCATTCCTTTAAACTTTGATGGGATTAAATTAAGCGAATATGGAAGGTTAACTGACTCCTTCATAGTTATGGATTGGATTTTCTTCCCTCTATATGCAAATGAATATTCGAAGATTTTTTTTTGCTTAGCTTGAAGTTAGCTCCAATTTGAGATAGTTAGAATATGGGCACATGCAGACTTTTATAGCTTACCGTTTGCTGGAGTCATGTATAGTATTAAAGATTGCAAAAAAAATAACGTGTCCTAAATTTTGGTAAGTACGTAGTACTAGCATTGAAAATACAGTACAAATATCCATGGCAAATCTTGCTGCGTACACCTATCGATAATTTATTATGTGGCGGACCTCGCGGTGATGATAGTTGTGTGTTTGACTGAGCGACCTGGACAACGTAACCCGTGGAGCGTGTAGTTCATGGGGTAGCATTCAGAGCCCAAATAATATATAAAAAAGAGCCCAAATACTAATATACAAGTACTAGTAGCAGTGTATATTTAAAAAGATACTAATATTTTATGAGTAGTAGTAGTACACAGATACCCATCGGCAAAGATCTTGGTAAATTATTTTGCGGCAGTGACAGCCGTGTGAGGTGTGACTGGCTGACGGACCGAGGCAACGGAACCGGGCGGTAGTAGGGTCCAGCGTCGCCAGTCGCCACTCCTGTCCGGCCGTGTGATTCGCGTGCGCAATACCGATACTATTATTATTATTCAAACAAGTGTGGGTTGTTAACTTTCGGCGAGGAAAAGCTTATCGAGAATCGCGCTGAGCGGTGTGCGGTGCATGCAGCCACGGTCGACCGCACCGCGTCCGTGGAGGAAGAACCGGCGGCGGCGTTGCTAGCTCCGTCGTACTACTACTAGTCTTTGTCGTCGCCCCGCCCGGAGAAATTAATTTAGAGAACTGACGAATGACGATGGGAGCGGCTGCTGGATGTATCCACGGCCGGACTGCGGTGTCGCTACGCGGCTGCGTAGCCGTTTCGTGCCGCCCCTGCCGCGTAGACGAGCGCGCGCGTGCTGGCGGTGGCCATGTCATCCACGATCGATGACGCAGATAGTCTGGTTGTACCGTCACTACTAGAAAAACGCTTATTCGTGGGGTACCTGAATTTCAGGCCTTCCAAGTGCGTCACTGGCCGTTTCACAGTAGAGAGGGGCATGCGCTTAGATATTCCATAGTGCGCCACGGATGTGTCTGGCCGTTTCACAGTAGAGAGGGGCATGCGCTTAGACTTTCCATAGTGCGCCACGGATGTGTCTAGCCGTTTCACAGTAGAGAGGGGCATGCGCTTAGACGTAGCGCACCCCCTCCATGTGCGTCACGGTTGACACTAACAACCGTAGCGCATCTACCATATATGTGCTACAGATGTTTGGCGTGCGGCCAACAGGGCCCTAGCCCACACATATCTGTGGCGCACTATGGTCATGTGCGTCACGGTTGTTCTAGTTACTAGTAGAACACTGTCCATAGGTGAGTCACGCATGTTTTAGCCGTGAGGAACTTCAACCATATGAGCCACGGATGTGCTGATTACCTGTAGCCATTTTTCTAGTAGTGTATATAGTGGTGTCAGAGACGATTAATAAATACCGCGAGGAAAGTGTAGGAGCAGTGCACGCGGAGCTTCACGACGTGACATGAGCCACGTATTAGTGCGTGTCGGATGCCTGCCGTCGTCGGTCAGTCAGAAACTAGAGCTGGCTGGAGCTAGCTAGCGCGCGGACGCGTAAACCGATCGTGCGGACAGGCGCGTCGATCGAGTTGGGTTCGAAAGAAACGTGCAGAGCAGAGCAGACCGCGGTCGATGTCCGTTTGGCTTCCCCGTTGCCACGGATCACCACGAGCCCCGGGGAGAGGTGCAAGGTGGTGGACGGGTCGAGAACCAGCCTAGCCAAGCCAACCGCTGCACGTCGCAACGGAATAGTACGACCTGAACGATCGACGGGGACGCGCAGTGTCCGGGACGGACGGACGCGCCCGCCCTCAAGATAGCGCGCGCCAAGTGCACCCCGCGCACCGTAGGCAGGAGTCGCGGTCGGCGGTCGCTGCATGCGACGGAGACGTTGGCCGAGGCGGGAGTTTTTTTGGCGTGGTGTCGGGCGTAGTCTCGTTCGCCCGCCGCCCGGGCCACCCGAGCCGCACACGCACGCAAACGGCGGAGAACTCTCTCGACCGATCGATGCATCCATCCACGACCCGGCCCGGCCGGTTGGGTGGGTCTGCGGGTCCTCCTGACTCCTGATTCCATTCCTGTCTCTGATCGATCCCCGTATCGACGACGTCCACCTGCAGAATTCCAGCCTTGTCTTGTCTCGTGGTCGACCTCAACGGCCCGCCTTGCGCTACGGTTTTCAATCAATGGAAAAAAAGACCAAAGGCTATATATATGGCGCGCGCGGACGCTTGCTTGGTACTAGTAACTGCGCACTATTTCAGCTGGTGGTTCCCCGACAACATAACGAGCGACCCCGACTCAAACGATCATCGTCCGGCCCGGCGAAAGAGGATCATTTTGCCTGTGTGATCGACGCCGGCTGGAAATGAAAAATTGTTAAAACCGGAATCCTAGCTACACAAGTGCATGCGTGCGTGCTCGTGCGTGCTGCTCTCTGACCAGCTGTCGGCGCGCCACAGTACGCGCGAATGAACTGAACTGAACAGCGTAGTATAACGCGAATACTCCATATTCTGCTGCAACGACCCCTACCCGGAAACTCATATTCGACGCACTCCAACCACCAACGCGTGCGTCTGCGTGCCGTGCACACATCTATCTATCCAGTAGTACTGTAGTAGTTGTCAATATCCTGGCCATGTTTCTGTCTCCAGCCGTCGAGCGAATGTAAAAAAATTATCCCTGCAACCGTTGTAACCAGTCTCGAATGATTGATCTGAAACTTGTGAATCATTGCTTGTGGACAAAGATTTTGGGACGCTTGAACATATTTATCACGTGCTAATCCAAAGAGACGTGCTAATCTAAAGAGACATGATCAGGGACGGATACAAGGGGGACGAGGGGGGCTGAGCCACCCCATGATTTGAATTTTATGAAGAACTCTACTCACTAAATCTCTAATTTCTTATTGATTTAGCCAATTTTGTCTCTCTCGTGTTAATTTTGTCCCCCTCAAGAAGAGAAGCTGGCTCCGTCCCTGGACATGATCAATGGTTGGCTCCTATCCTATGTCGGCTCCTGTAGGATGTGTCGATTGGATTTTAACAGCAACAAAAGACCTCGCCTGTCCTACGTCCAAAAGGGCCGTTGCCACCGAATGCCTACGTCCATCTTTTCATCGATTGACACGGCATACGGCAAAGCATAGACCAGAAGGCAGCGCCCTGCCGTACCAGCTCCATCGCTCACGACGACGGCTCCTGTGCTGCCTGCCCTGCACTGCATATCTCCCTGTTTCGCTCTCCAAGCAACATTTGTTTTTTTTTTTCAGGATCCCCATTTTTAAACATCAAACTGCTTACATCCAGGATCTGTTCCCATGCGTGCATCTTATTTTTTCTCTCCGATAATTTTGCGTTGGCACGGTGGAAAGGAACTAGCTGAGCTCTTGGCAAGCAATGGTCGTCAGTGTAAATTTGTGATAATAATAATAATTGATAATTTTACAATGAGAGAATATAATGATTTATATAGAAGAGGGGGGGGAGAGGAGGTGCAGTGCCCCGGTCTAAATCTAACTTGATATGTAAGTAAATATAATCTAACATCCCCCGCAGTCTCAACCGTGGGCTCGACAACGTTGAGACCGAAAGAAATCTCTGTAAATGGTGTAGTAGCAAGTTCTTTGGTAAAAATATCCGCAAACTGGACCGTAGAAGGCACATGAAGAAACACACTTCTCCCAAAGCGACCTTCTCTCGAACAAAATGGATGTCAATCTCGATATGCTTTGTTCGCCGATGCTAAACTGGGTTTCCAGACATGTAAACAGCTGAAATGTTATCACAATATACCACTATGGCCTGACCAAGAGGTCGATGTAACTCAACAAGTAACTGACGCAACCAAACTGTTTCAGCAACTGCGTGAGCAACAACACGGTACTCGGCCTCTGCGGACGAGCGAGAAACCGTAAGCTGACGCTTCGAAGACCAAGAAATTAAATTATTGCCAAAAAAACATAGTATTCTGAAGTGGATCGACGAGTGTCTGGACAACCAGCCCAGTCTGCATCGGAATATGCTGTCAATGATGTGGGTGATGAGTGGTTGATATGCAAACTATGATCTAATGTACCTTTGAGATATCTAAGTATGCGTTTGACATGGTTAAAATGCGGAACTCTTGGATCATGCATGTAAAGACAAGCTTGCTGGACAACATATGATATTTCTGGACATGTAATGGTGAGATACTGAAGGGCTCCAGTTAAGCTACGGTATAGAGTCGGATCAGGAAAAATATCACCATCCGAGGAAAATTTAGAAGAAGTATCTACAGGTGTACGGGATGGTTGACAATCTAACATTCCAGCCCTACACTACTGCAAAATGGCTTATAGCCTCCAGGTGGTTAGTGACAGGCAAAACTATACCTGTCACTAGTAAGTATTACCGGTGACGGGTAAGAATATGCCTGTCACTAGTACAAAACACTAGTGACAGGCGTATAACAGTGACTGTCACTAGTATATTTTATTGAGCCCTGCTAAATAAAAAAATTACTTAGTGACAGGCATATATAAATGCCTGTCATTAATATAGCTATGATTAATGACAACCTTAAAATGTGCCCGTCACTACTATTTTCCATGAAGAGCGGCTAAACAAACAAATTTCTTACTGATGGACATCTTTAAAGGCTTGTCACATGTAACACGGTTATTTTTTTCCATCCTACGCCAACCAAACCAGAGCATCCAAACTATCTAAACATCAAAATCATATGTTTGGATTATATCCAATACATGGTTAGACACGATTTATCTCACCGCCCGTAAAATTTGGTGTCATTCCTCACTCTTCCTGATAATCTCGCTGAAAACAGCTTCTCAAACCGTATGGCCTAATTCCGGAAAATTAGGGTAACAAATCCACTAATCTCGCACGTATCTGTCTCAACCGTGTGGAGGAAGATTTCATCTCTGCTATGTGGAACTATTTTTCACAAAGATAAAACTCAACAAAAGAAAGAATTAAACATATCGGTCCACAAGTCAGCGTTAGACCACTACCACGTTTGTTCTTTTTTTGGGTAAAAAAAACTACCACATTATTAGTTGATTAGTAGTCGACCCATTTCATCTGCTTCATCTCGTGGAGAACGCACGAAGACATCCCAATCCATCCCGTAAAAAAAGCCCTCGAGTCTCTAACCTCTCATAGCGACTACCTAGGCGGCGATGGAAGAACGGAGCAGGCACGCGATAGTGCGACGGTGGCGTGAGACTCAGACCATCCGGCCGGCTGCCGGCATACATGGCAGGACTGAGATCGATGGCGCATACCCGCGCGAGGGTTGACTGCGGTGGGATCCCTCGTATGTACCCTTCTTCCTGCTATCTTGGGCACAAATTAGGGCTCAGCCGCCATGGAACGTGATCGTGACCCGGGCATCGACCCACGTCAACCACTGTCGCCTTCTTCCATGGATCTACCTCTATTTAAATCCTTGTCCTACCAGCTTCGTTAGCCTGCCTTTACACCTATTCTTACTGAGCCTTTCACGCCCATCCTACCGTAAACAGATCTCTGTGGTCTTCTCCTCAGCATCATGGCGTATTTGGAGATCGATTCTTATGCTTTGAGGAGTGTGAAGTTGTGATCCGTGGACAGTAAGGTTTCCGTTAGGATAATCTCACAATTATTTCCTTTCTCTTATGGATCATCGATCCCAAATACACGTGCAGTACCGTGGTTACAATTAACAGATGCATAATATTATACTCCCTCCGTCTCAAAATAGATGCCTAAGCTTTTTAAAAATTTGGATAAATCTATATACTCCCTCCAACCCATTTTTTTGCGAATCTAGACAAATCCAAGTCAATTAATATGATTTCCTCCAACCCATATTAGTTGACTTGGATTTGTCAAAATTTGGATGAACCTATATACTAAATAGTGTCTAGATTCATCCAAATCTAGACAAATCCAAGTCAACTAATATGGATCGGAGGGAGTACTAAATAGTGTCTAGATTCATCCAAATTTTGACAAATTTGAGACTTAAGATGAAGGGAGTACTAATTATTTAATTGTTGTTGTAGACACGTTTACTCTTGCCTGAAGACAGCAGATAGACTTTGGCCAGAACTATACTCATGTGAAATAGCAAAGACAGAAAGGAGGCAAAGGAGCAGATAAGGTGCTAGACTCATACTAATCTTTGGATGGTGTTGTACTGACTAAGTTTCGAGATATGCCATCACAATCGTTCGGTCACTGATTAAAAGTGTATTCGGCTTTTTGCTAGAAATATACATCATGTATGCACCGTAGTTAAAGATATGTCGCACAGATTTTATCTTGATTTGTGTCTGATAGAATCATCACTCATGGAAGCTATCTGATTTGCTTAGTAGAACCTTATTTTTTTTGGACTTACCATATAACTATATCTTCTATCTATTGACATGTTATTAGCTTATTCTTACCTATGGATCCTCTTTTTGGCAGCAGCGAGCAGTTACACAAAAGGGATGTTAGTCCATGTATTGTCTTTACCTGCTGATCATTACATAGAAGAGAAAATATTAAGGTATCACTTCCGACACAAAAATAAGCTTTAGGGTTATATTGTCCACACCTTTTGTTTAACGTTGTTTCTAAGTGTTTGATGTAGGTCATTCATAATCTTATTCAACATGTGACCAGACTGATTATTTCTTTGTCTAAATTTATTTATCATGTTAAGTTCCTCGAAGTGAACATCACAAGTTATTTGATAAATTGGTCATTTTCCATCCATAGTAGGCTAAGGAGATGCAACCGGCTACCTTGGTTTCAGGACTGTGTGATGAAATAACTTCTCCATTGTAGATTCTCATTTAAAGGTATTATCATTTCAGGTTATTTTCAGATTTTAAATTAAATCTGCTAGCTATCAACATCATCAAGTTTGGATCATTGGATGATAAAACTAACTGCAGTGGTCATCAAGGAATTTATTGTTTATGTTCATGAGCCTCATCTTCCGAACCTAAATGCTAGTGCTCATGCATAGGGGTGTATGCTTACTTGCACACTGTAAAAAAAAGAGTACGCTAATATACTAACTAGAATTCTAGAAGAGGATAAGTAGATCCTTTCTACTTATTTACATTATATTAAAAGGTGTACGTTTAATATACTAACTACATACACGATTTACCTCCTAGTTGCTAAGTACATTCTTTTGAATTTAGGGACAAATAATAGAGAAAGCTGATTTTTATGCCACTATTTGATATTTTTATTTAGAATATGTTTATTCTCCAACCAGTTCTTATCCAATTGGTGAAATTTCTCACAATTATATGTCTATTTCCTTGTTTGTATCAGGTTAAGCATGTCATCAATGTCCGTGATTCACGTCTATACAAGAAAGGTGTAATGAAAGAATTTGCACCTCAACACGATGATGGAAATGTAGCACAATGAAAGAAACTTGCAACAATGCATTTGACCATAATACATGTATTGTGGTGTTGCTATTCTTTGGAGTTCAAACTACTACATAACTAAGAAGAAACTTCCATCGGTAGTATATGATAGATTGCAACTTCTTATGCCAATGTGTTATATGTGTAAATATTATATCATATTGTGTTGCAAATATTAAGTCATATTGGGTTACATGAGTGTATCATTAGTACAACATCTTATTTTGATATTTAAGTTATTTGTAGAAAATGTATTTAATTTTTATAACATTTTATTGTACTAAACATATATTTTTTTATTACTGAATTTTAATCCAGTGACGGGCAGGATAATGAGCCTGTCACTACAAAGCCCCACAGGGCTGCTGTCTTTGATCACAACTAGTGACATGCATCTCTTTTGCCTGTCACTGATATACACATATCAGTGACTGACACATGTAAAAGCATGTCACTGGTACAGATACTAGTGACAGGCACTTGCCTGTCACTAGCAACCTCATACTAGTGACTAGTCATCAGTGACAGGTGCTTTGCCTGTCACTAGTAGGCCTTTTAAGCCTGTCACTGATAGCCTATTCTGCAGTGGTGCTAGTTAGGAGATCAATGGAGTACTGACGTTGAGAGAGAAAAAGACCAGAAGAATCACGAGTGACAACTATACCTAAGAAGTGATGAAGGGAACCTAGATCAGTCATAGAGAATTCAGTTTGTAGGAGAGAAATAATATGAGTGAGAAAAGTTGTGGAGGAGGCAGTGAGAACTATATCATCAATATAAAGTAGGAGATATGCAACCTGGGTGTTAGAGTGGTAAACAAAAAGAGAGTAGTCAGAATGAGAGGGAATGAATCCTATAGTTTGAATAAAGGTAGAAAAACGTTGAAACCAGGCTCGGGGTGCTTGTTTGAGGCCATAGAGAGATTTTTGGAGAAGGAAAACGTGATCAGGAAAAGAAGAATCTTCGAAACCGGAAGGTTGTTGAGAATAGACGACTTCGTTTAAGGAACCATGGAGGAAAGCATTTTTTACATCGAGTTGATGGATGGGCCAGGAAGAGGAAACAACAAGACTAAGAATGGTTCAGATGGTGCTAGGTTTAACTACGGGAGAGAAAGTTTCGTCGTAATCGACACCGTGTTGTTGAGAGAACCCACGACAAACCCAACGCGCTTTATACCGAGAGAGAGTGCCATCAGAATGAAATTTTTGACGGAACACCCACTTTCCAGAAACAACATTTGCATTAGGAGGGCGGGGAACAAGTTGCCATGTGTTATTGGATTGGAGTGCTTGAAACTCATCGCGCATGGCAGCGGACCAGTACGGATCAAGAAGAGCAGATTTGTATGTTTTGGGAAGAGGTGAGAGAGATGGAGAAGCATGAAGATTGAGGCGTGTTTTAGGAAGTCGAAAACCAGACTTGGCACGTGTGCGCATGGAATGGTCGTTGTTAGGTGCGATAATGGGAACGGCATGTGAAGGAGGAGCTGTTGCATCCGGCGCAGCGGAGGAGGAGGACGCAGCAGCATGAGGGCAGAGGATTGGGTAGTTTGATTATCGAGGGCAGGAGTTTTGGGGCGGCGAGCGTAAACCTGGGTTATGGGTGGTCGAGACACGGGTGCTGATGGGGCTGTCGGGGCAGCCGAGTCGGCCGGGGCAGGGTTAGGGACTACCGTGGCAGGAGAATCGGGAGCGGTATTGCTCGAGACAGGATAGGAGGCAGCCGTGGCAGGGTTGTAGGGCAGGTTAGGAACGAAAAAGTGAGGTTTTATGGAATTGGCTGGGCGAGGGGTGGATGTGGTGGTAGGAGATGTAGGGGTTCTAGTGGCGAAAGGAAAGGTGTTTTCATCGAAAGTGACATGCCTAGAGATGTGAATGTGACCGGTCACAAGATCAAAACACCGGTAGCCTTTGTGTTCATCTGAATAACCTAGGAAGACACAAGGAAGGGAACGTGGAGAGAGTTTGTTTGGGGAAGTTGCATAGACATTGGGAAAGCAAAGGCAACCAAAAATGCGAAGCTCAGTGTAGTTTGGGTGAGAGAGAAAAAGGGAGTAGAAAGGTGTGGTGTTTGGGTTAGTGCTAGATGGTCGAATATTGAGGAGATAGGTTGCGGTTCTAAGAGCTTCAGCCCAAAACGTGGAGGGCATAGATGATTGAATGAGGAGTGTGCGAACTATATCATTGATGGTGCAGAGTGATCGCTCAGCCTTGCCATTTTGTGGGGAAGTGTAAGGGCAAGAGAAACGAAGGAGAATGCCATGTTGGAGAAAGAAACTACGGTTTGCAAAGTTGTTAAATTCTTTTCCATTGTCACATTGGATAAATTTTATGGGTAAAAAGAAGTGTGTGTTGACATAGGTTTTAAAGTTTATAAAAAGTGAGTGGACATCAGATTTGTTGCGAAGTGGAAAAGTCCAAACGAAGTGTGTAAAATCATCTAAAATAACTAAGTAGTATTTGAAACCGGAGAGACTCACAGTTGGAGAGGTCCATAGATCACAGTGCAAAAGTTCAAAGGGATAAGTACTATGAGAAGTAGAATGCGCAAATGGTAAACGAACATGTTTTCTTGTTGACAAAACTCACAAACGGAGGAATTATGAACCTCTTTATTACAAGGGATCGAAAAATCACTAAGTAGAGAGGATAAAGTGGCTTTATTCGGATGGCTAAGCGTTTATGCCATAGATCTACGGAGGCGAGCATGGATGATGGAGACGAGGCCGCAGGAGTGGCATGAACAGAGTAGAGGTCGCCAGAGCTATCGAAGCGAGCGATCTCCACCTTGGTCATGAAATCCTTCACAGACAAGCCAAAAGAGTCAAATTCGACGGAAACATAGTTGTCTTTGGTGAAACAACGAACAGAGATTAAATTTTTAATGAGGGCTGGTGCAACTAAGACACCTTTAAGTAGGAGTTGGTTTGGAAGTGGAAGATGCAAGGTTTGTATGACCGACACATGAAATTGGTATGGAGGAACCATCACCTAATGTAATGGATGAAAAATGAGATGGTATGCAAGTTGACAGCATAGTATTCGATGAAGACATGTGACTAGAAGCACCAGAATCGAAAATCCAATCAGTACCTGAGTTACCTTGAGCAGCAAAATTATTCATGGCCTTTAGAAACGCAGCTTGGTCCCAGCTCGGAGGAGAGGGAGTCGGTGCAGTTGACGGAGCAGGGACTGGCGTAGGTGGTGGCGGTGCAGCAGGAGTCGAGTACATGGTGTATGGCGAGTAGTAGCCTCCAGGATTAGAAGTGACCGGTGCCGAAGGGCCATAAGGACCCATAGCAAAGGGCATCGGCGAGTGCATCGGCGAGGCATAGGGAGCCGGCGATGGTGCAGCATACATGGGCGGTGAAGGAGCGGCGTAATGAGCTTGTGCAGGGACCCGTGGTGCAAGGAGGCCAGGTGAGCCTGTATGAGGATGCACGCCGGGCTGCCACGAACCAGTGTAGGCAGGTGGCGCGCCAACAGGAGAGGGCGCGGTCCAGGGCATTGGCCAAGCCTGAACCATGCCAGTCCAAGGGTCCTGAGAAGATCGCCAAGCTGGTGCTGCAGGTGGAGCCGGTGGTGGTGCCGGGGCAGGTGGAGGAGCCGGTGCTGTTGGAGGAGGCCATGGTGCAGGCGGCCGATAGATAGGCTGGGTACCCCTATAGTTGGGGCTAGGGCGCCAACCTGGCGGTGGAACAGGCGCAAGCGGCGCCGGAGGCGGTGGCGGTGCAGGAGGCCGTGGATCAGCAGCATAGGCCTGAGGGCGAGACTCTTGAGTGGTCATGGCGCGGTCCGCCCAGGAGATCATGGAGCGGACTTCTGCAAAGAAAGGAGACGACCGTATCATGGGGATGAAGGACTGCTGCTTGTCGAAGCGCTGATTGAGGCCGACGAGGAGGATCTTGATGAGCTGTTTGTCCTCAACGGGATCACCGAGTTCACGGAGTTCATCGGCGATGGTCTGGAGGCGCTGGCAGTATACCCCCACGGGCAAGTCGCCCTGGGCGGTGTTCCGAAGCTCCGTGTTGAGCGTGTTGACACGGGCGCCGGCGTTGTCCTGAAAAAGCTGACGGAGGGCTGCCCAAAGAGCGTCAGCGCTGGTGGCAGCCCTGAAAACGAGATTGAAAATCTCGGTGCTCACCCGCTGGTAGATCCACTGTATCACAGCGAGATAATCCTTGACCCATCGGGGATCCGAGGGAGACAGCGAGATGTTGGGATCGACGTGCGCAGGAGGTTGCAGCGGCCCAAGTGCACCTCAAAAAGATGCCTCCAATGGTAGTAGTTGTGTTTGGGGAGATCTAAAGTGATGGGAATCAGTGGAGTAACGTCGGAGATTGTATCGGTGAAGTTGATGGTGGGGGCGATAGGAGGTGGGGCGGATGAGGTGGATGGTTTGGCAGCCGCGACAGCGACCATGGCGACGCGCCACTCGAAGAACCCCGGAGGGGGCGGCGGCGACGGGGTGGGAGGCGTGGGAGTCATGCCCTAAAATCTAACCTTAATCTGATACCATGTAAATTTGTGATAATAATAATAATTGATAATTTTACAATGAGAGAACACAATGGTTTATATAGAAGAGGAGGGAGAGGAGGTGCAGCGTCCCGGCCTAAACCCTAACTTGATAT
Source organism: Avena atlantica (assembly GCA_910589765.1). Classification (NCBI taxonomy): domain Eukaryota; kingdom Viridiplantae; phylum Streptophyta; class Magnoliopsida; order Poales; family Poaceae; genus Avena; species Avena atlantica. Next base: position 417,574,988 of record OU342738.1, on the reverse strand, counting down.
GCAAGTAAATATAATCTAACCGTCAGAATGCGTCATGCCATGAGAACATGGCACTGTCAGACTGTCAGTGCCTCCGGATCCAGATACAGTATCCCGGCCGGCCCGAGTCAGCGCTCGTGCCACGCCAAGCTCTCTGAACCAGTGCGTCGTCTACCTGAACATATTTTGAGCCTCACCAAGTCACTTCGTACGCCTACCTGAACGTGTTTTGAGCTCCCTGCAGAACCAGCGCATCCACCTCAACATACCGACCTCTCTGAATCAGTGCGTCTACATGAACATACTGAGAGCTCACTGAGTACCGCATCATCTACCTGCCGAACATAAGGAGCTCTCTGAGTCGACGCGCATCTACTGGAACATATTGAGCTCCCACAAACAGTGCGTCTACCTCAACATACTGACCCCATTCATTCCTAAGCATACTTTGCTATCTGAAACAGTGCATCTACATGAACATATTGAGTTCTCTGAAACAGTGCATCATCCACTTCAACATTCTGAGCTCTGTGAATCAGTGCCTGAGTAACTGCATCTGCCTGCTGAACATAAGGATCTGTCTCTGACTCAATGCATCTACAGGAATATATTCATCTCTCTGAAACGGTGCATCTACCTCAAGAATCAAGACAAAACTATCTGAGACAGACGATCTACCTACCTGAAAATACTATCACACTCTCACTCATACATGGAGTGCACGGTAATAAAGGTCATTAAACTCAACCATACTACAACAATACATGCATCTACCAAGATATAATCTGATTTGATACAAAGGCACAAGCACTATATCATCGACATCACCATTCCTGTACTCCACAATATCTATCTAACTACCAAGGCTGGATCTGAGCTACCTTATCCTCATACTACTACGTCATGAAGCAAGAGTTGCAATCTATGACATGCTTACGGATGTAAGCTTCAAAAGCTAGGGTTTGATATTACTCACATCGATCTGCTTATCGGACAAGGAAGATAGACATGTTAGAGAGGTGGATGAAGAAGGCTTGCCACCGCCGTTGCCAACCTCCACCGATCAGAGTAGATTGAGCCGCTTACCTGCTCATCTGCGAAGAAGCTTTCCGGGAACGAGACCTCAGATGAGGGGAATGGTAGCATGGGGTTTTGGCGGTGAAGCAGAGGGCATTAAACAGACAGAGTACGAATTGGCGGGAGGCGACCAAATTTCTCCCGACGATTTTTCGTGGACGCGAGCGAGCTCCTGCCAACTATCTGATCCGCGTCTTCCACTCTGACCAGCAGCTGCATATCACTCTGTTATGCTCTCCAAGCAAATCACATCATTTTCTTTCCAGGCTCTTGAGCACAACACCGAACTGCCTTCATCTAAAATTTGTTCCCATGCATGGTGTTTTTGCTCCCAAGATTTTGTTTTGGCAGGAAAGGAACTAGCTCTTGGTAACAAATGCTAGTCCAGAATACGATAGCTCCTACCATATTGAGCTCTCTGAATCAGTGCGTCTACCTGAACACATTGAGCTCTCTGAATCAGTGCGTCTACCTAAACATATTGAGGTCTCTAAACCAGTGCTTCCACCTGAGCATACTGACAACTCACCGAGTCACTGGATGTACCTGCTGAACAAAAGGAAAGGAGTTCTCTGAATCAATGCTTCTACCTGAACATACCGAGCTCCCTGAGACAGAGCATCAACCTGAAAAAACTAAGTTATCTGAAACAGAGCATCTACCTGAAACCTCTCTAAGAAAGCGCATCTGTGAGAAAAGCGTTTGCGATATGGCACAAACATAAAAGTAGTAGCCTACTAGCAGCATAATCTACAACATGGATTCTCTCACAGACAGCCAGGTAAAGCAAGGCGAAAATAATCTTAATTTTGCTCAGAACACTCTACCTGTTACAATGCGTTCTTCACTTATCTTATATATGACAATATAGGAGGTACAGCTGAAAGATCATATCCGCTAATACATTGGACGATCTTTCAAGAATTTCACTGGCGCGATCACTAGCTTAGCTAAAATCGAGGCTGTCATCGCACAGCACGTACGCTGCCGGCCATTGTTGTCTTAGATTCTTCAGAGCCAGAGGGCGCCGGCCTGGCGGAGAAGCGGCACGAGCTGTCCGCCCAGGTGCAGCGACATGACCCGGTCGGTGGGGCCAACGAGTGTACCCCCGATGAAGACCACCGGCACGGGCGGGCTCCGGCCAACCATGCTAGCGAGCGCCCTCTCGACGTCCTTGCCCTGCAGGTCCTTGTCTAACTCGTGCACCATCCAGGTCACGCCCAACTCCTTGAAGAGAGACTGCACCGCGTGGCACATGTAGCAGTTGCTCGTCGCAAAGATCACCACCGCCCGCTGCGACGCCAGCGACCTCACCCTCTCCGCCGCCATTACCGAATTGCACAGCTCTCTCCTCTAATCTCGACGAGTCTCTCTCACTTCACTTGAGCTAGCTGTGGGCTATTGTTTGTTGGAGTTTTATGATGGTATAATGACACATTGGTGCTTATTTATAGATGAGTAGGGCAAGTGCACGGAGAAAAGGTGGCCGGTGTTGTAATGCAGGTTAGTTGAGATGCAAGAGAATCGCTGTGAGGTGTGGCAAATCGGGAGAACATATGTTGTCTATAAAAAGGTTCTATCCTACTCTACTAAATCATCGGCAACTAATATGGATCAGAGGGAGTGTCATATTTTGTAAATTTTGCTTTCGGGAGGGGCCAAAATCATACGGTTAGCTACAGCTAGGAGTGTGGCTTATCTTTAGATCTTTTATTGATGTTCTGAATGAATAAAAACGAATAATTCCCCATTAAAAAGGAATAAAAATGAAGAATAATTAAGAATCAATATATGCAGAACTTTGTAATATAGTAGAAAAATGGATGGTGGTACCAACCGAATCAATGCTTCAACTGATGATTCCAGATAAGCTAGGATTGGTTACCTCTAAATGCTTGTTTTTACCATTTGTGCATGACCAAGAACACCATTTGTGTGGAGTTTATGGGCATCATGCATCAGATTTCTTTTTTCTGTCTGGATGCAATTGAGATAAACCCCTTTTGTCCAATGGATCAAAAATTAATCAGTGAACTAGTTCCAGATGCCATCACATCCCTAGAACTACTAGTGGTCCCCAAGAAGGCTGGAAATACTAGTAGTGCACTAGTGCTAATGAACTGACAATATATTTGTGGACACAAAATTGTTAAAAAAAAAACTGTGAGAAGATGTATATCACACCTACTAACATTCAATACGTGTACCTTGTATCGTTTGAGCCATCTCTGTACAGAACACAAATGAAGCTTCCTTGCCATCAGACTTTCAGTATTTCTGCTGCAGTTGCTGCTCGTCATTTTCCGTGCCTAACTTTCAGAGTCTTATTTGCACTACTGATTGATACCAGGAAATCTTTATTACTGACAAGCATTCATATAGACAATATCTTGTGCACACTGCGGTCAAGCTTAAAAGATTTGGTGCAGGTTCTGCGAAATACACTTATCTAAACTTTAAATTTTTTATTTATAGAAATGGGCAGATGTTCTAAAGATCAAACTTAGATGACTCACAACACCAAGTGTTCTAAGACTGAGGTATGTGACACCAAGTCGACACATTTGCATTGCTACGCTTAGTATCAGTCAATCAATTTGGTAACCAGTACATACAAAGATCCTACTATGTTTAACATTGGCCATATAGCAGCTAGAATGAATTGCATAAGTCGCCTTGAGAGCCATAACAAATGCTATGCACGCGAACACTGTTCAAACTAAGGAGATGGATTAAACAGTAAAAATACTAGCACATACTATTAGTCAAAGGAGATACAATCAAGCTGATCTGCATAATTTGGTTTCTCATCAATTTTACATTACTTCATCAGAAACATACCGTTCTATTACCCAGTGAAGATATTACAAGGATCAAACACAGGGGGATCATTCCAGTTGATCATGTCCGACATTCCTTGCTGGGAAGATAGGCGGCCAGATCATCATAATGGGAAATATATCTATCCCACGAGAAGCCACATATCTCTGAACCACCTTGCTCCTCAGACAAACATAAAAGATAGCACCACTTGCTGCATGTTCCAAGAAAACAAATTCGGCATTATCCCCGACCGCCACAACCTTAACACCACCGCCATGTTGGGGCACCCAACTGTCAAGACGTGCACAAGCCTCACGGATGCAAAATGCAGACACCAACAGCCAGCCACCTGCACCATCGCCGTCGCCGGTCATCTGATGGAGCCATACGCTAATCTGGAACTCTTTTGCATTGACAAGATAGAGCCCAGAGTTTGCTGCACATGAGAGCATGAAATTGCTCCTCACTCCATTAGGGAGGTCAAGGATGAAGAAGTGTGGCGTCGTCAAATCCAGCCCCAGGGTGTACCCAAAGTCTGTCACCAGGAAGATCTTGCCATGAACTGGAGGCAACACCTTTTGAACGCGGAGTGCAGGATACGGGGGTTCTATCTCTATCACAGCAGTGGTCTGGACGCCCCATCCGCCGGACGTCAGCACGTTCACTTTTGCACGGACCTCTCGCCCTGTACCGCTGAGACGCACCTTGGTGATGCCGTCGCAGCCCCCATCCTCGGGCAGGAAAATCATCCAGATAAGCGGGGACTGTGGGAGGACGGCTACGTGCTCCCCAGAGAGCAGCGGCGTCAAGAGGGAGTACTCGAAGCTGCCGTTGCTGCCGCACTCCATGAGAAGGTGGCCGTTCCGGCACTGCTTGATCCACTGGCCTCTGCGGGCGGCGAAGGCGTCGTTGCAGGATGAGGCCACGCGGCGTGAAAGCGCGGCGAGCTCCGGGGGCTGCGGGAGCGGCACGAACTTGTACGTGCTGTGAGGGTAACCGGCGCAGAAGCCGAGGAGGCGGGGCGGGTGGAGGTCGCGGAAGCTGCGGAGGAAGGCCGGGTCGGAGGCGTGGAGGAGCCACCGCTTGGAGACGAGGGCGGCACGGACGAGGTAGTGGGGGAAACCGAGGCGGAGGAGGATCTCGCGGAGGAGGTCGCCGCTGCCGAGCACCGCTGCCGCCGATGCGGCGGCGGCAGGCGCCGGTGCCCGCCTATCGCCGTCCATAATTTGGGGGATTTTGCAGAGGGACTCGAGGGTTTTCTTTGCTGTGGGAAAATAGAACAAGCGGAGGAGATCTTGCAGGGATGACGTGGCAAGCATTGGTCCCACCTCTACCTTTAAAAAAAATCTGAGATTTTAATTATTTTGAAGATCTTTGGTTCAGCATCGAACAAATTTATGGAAAATCCACTCCTGTGTGTATAAACGACGCTTTTGCACTCATGATTTTTCATTGCACGAAAAGGATTCAGGGTATGATGATACGATACGCTTTTTTTTTCGAATTGATGAGCCAAGGATCCCGATTTGATTAAAACTTGAACCATAAACAAGCGGTTTTGTTTGATGCATCCAGGGATCGTGGAGCGAGCTGACACACCCTATTGAGAACGGATGTGGACAGATAGCTAGGCATAATATGACGTTCTTCTTCTGAAGTGGCACCAATACGTATTCACGTGTAGCATTGAGATTGCCGATAGATCAAGGGACCGATACTTGTTCTACGTCATCATGACAATGTAGCACAATACAAGAGCAATGGTAAGAATACAACATAACATCATCACTCATATCTACTCATACTAACATACTAATAACAAGCCATCATTTTCAACATACAAATTTAGTAATCGTATGTGGAACCGTTTTTTTTCATCATTGTTCTTATACTAATTCAGTACAACATTCAACATACGAATTCAGTAATCGTATGCTCAAATGTTCTACACTTCACGTTGTTATGTGTGAGTGGATTGTTGATACAAGTAGAAGAACATTTTTTTTAAAAGAAGAGTTCTACTTTATCAACAATGTGGAAGCAATAATTATACTCCCTCCATCCCGGTTTAAAGGACACAATTTGCAATTCTCTGGGTCCTAGGTGTCATCTAATTGGTCCATTCAATAGCATGAAGTAGAACATGCATGGGAAGAAAAAGAGTTAGAAAAGCGTTCACATTTGTTCACACATGTGCATGCAAGCAGTTTGTTCTTTTCACACTGGAGTAATTATAGATATTAAATGCTTTTGTGTCTAAGTATTTTGGGATTGCATGATTTGCAAATTGTGTCCTTTAAACCGGGATGGAGGGAGTATCAACTATGGGACTCGCACTCATACATGGAGTGCATGGTAATAAAGATCATTAAACTCAACCATACTACAACAATATATGCATTTGCCAAGATTAATCTGGTATGATACCAAGGCTCGAGCTCTACGTCATCAACACCATCATTCCTGCACTTCACAAAATCTATCTAACTACCAAGGCCGGATCTGATCGACTTCATCCTCGTACTACATCCTGAAGCAAGGGTTGCAAAATATATCATAGAACCTTCAGATATATGGAGATCTACCACATGCTCACGGATGTAAGCGACCAGAGCTAGGGTTTGATGTTACTCACATCGATCTTCTTATCGCACGAGGAAGACGAAGTGAGTCGTGGAAGAAGAATTCTTGTCATTGTCGTTGTTGATCTCCACCGACCAGAGTAGATTCCAATGCTTACCTTCTCATCTACAAAGAAGCTTCCCGAGACGAAGAGATCGGATGAGGGGGAGGACTATGGCATGGGATTTGGCGGGTGGGCAGGGAGGGGGGTAAACTGGTGGTGTGAATTGGCGGGAGTCGACCAAGTTTCACCCACCTGTTTTTCATGGATGGGAGCAAGCCCCTGTCATCTCTTGCTCGCACGAGCTTGGCACCCATCCCCCTCGTGTGCAAAAATGGTGGCTTGCTAGAAACGGTCGCTTTACGAATTGTGCGATCCAAAGATTCCCTTGAGCCCAGGAAACCCAACTTGCCCAAATTTTGGTTCCCTATGGACTACATGAACCCAATGTGGGCAACCAAACATGTCCCATTGAATCTCTCTCGCCACATGTTTTAAACCCGACGCCTCATGTGTCACTTTTGTGAGCGCAACCCACCACACCTCCTCGTTTTTATGTCAGCTCTCCAAAAATTCGCTCCATGGGGACTAGAAGGTGGCATAGCAGAGGCGGAGTAGGATCCAAGAGAAGAGGTTGTCGAGTAGGAAACCCAGAAAACCAAACAACCCATTTTTTCTCGCTAGGGACCGGGAAAGTGGCGAAGCTGAGGCAGGGTATGATCTTGGAGACGTGATCGTCGCTGAGTACTGATGCCACTGATGCTGACACATCCGTCGGTTGTTGTCGATGGCCGTCCATGTTTCTGGTGTGAAGAGGACTCTGAATCGCTTGGTAAAGGGTGTAAGTGAATCCAGCATACCTTGGGCCTAGTTAGTGTGGTACTTTCGTCATTGTAAAAAAAGCTTTGAAAGAGAGAGAAATGTTCAAGTTTTGCACATAACGCCGGTACGCTTATACGTAATAATTTTACATTATAGGATCAGAGTTTTGTGTGTTGAGCAGAAAAATCGACCAATCATAAATCATCAAGGCTGTCCACAGGGGTGCTTGCGCTTGCTTTGTGTGTGCCGCCGCTATGGCAATGACGACATGGTTGCCGATGGCACGACGACCGACGATGGTGATACAAGGATGGTGCATGGTGGCGGGTGTAGAAATATGGATAGATTTGTGTTGGAGGTGAAAGAAACACATACTCAGGCAAGCAGACACCATCGTAGTAAGTACTATAGCTATATCTAGACATTTTTCTAACCGGACCGAAGAAAGTCCGCCCCCACATTTCTCAGGTGCAGAGGGCCTAAAAATTCAGCCTACATCCAACCTGAACTATGCCGTGCAACCACTAGGCCGTAGATGTGAAGCCCAGACATGGCCCGTGGGCCTGAAAACCCACCCTGTCAGGCTTTTAAGGATGCCCATGCCCAGCTATTATAGTCGTAGCCAGAACGATCGGTCCGCACGAACCTATGTGCAGCCGGGGACGCGCGTCGTCCGGTTTCATCCAGCGAAGGATTGCGTTTTTGTTCGCATCCTTCACCTTTCGGCCCGGCCGCCGGCGAGCACTTCCGGCCGACCTCCCTCGATCGATCGATCGATTCCGCGCGCGTGTACGTGACGTGGCGCGGCGCGCCAGTGTATCTTCGATCGTATCATAATCGCATCGTATCTACTGTCAGGTACGATTGTTCTGGTCCAGTCGGCAGGAGAAATCGAAGCAGCATCTACTTTTCCTTTTCTTTTTCTTCTTGTTTTTTCTAGCAATCTATCGTACGTATATGCAAAAAGAAAGGAAAAAAGGTGACAACGACCTTCGATTCCATCCATGTCGACTTGGCCGGGAACAAAACATGCGTACGTAGCGTATGTCAAGCGTGGATCGGCTCTCGCGCTTATCCTATCCCACTGATCTCACCCCGTGAGGCCGTGACCCGTCTACGCGCCACATTGAGCACGTAGCGTATGTCAGAAAAATAATATTCTTTCTGTTTCAAATTAATTGACGTATTTTTCTAAATTCAATCATATTTGAACCTGAAAATGCAAGTATATTTCACATCAACTTACCATACAAAAATTCAAACTATTACACCTACATTACAAACGTTTAGTTTTCCTTTAGCCACACATGTTCAACAAATTCTAATAACCGAAAACATTTCATTCATCACGAATTTGATTGATCATCTTTCCTTTACTTGCATCACTTGTCTTGAGAAGATCAAGCAACATGTATTCCAACCTCTTCTTCTTCACGTTCAGTTCTTTCTTTTCCTCATGCCAATTCTTATTCTTCTCTAGCCACTCCATCTCCATCTTGCCCAACTTAATCTCAGTTTGTTCCTCGCGGTTCTCCTTCAACTGTGCCATGTTTTGCACCGTCACACGACTCTCATGGTATCCATCCACTTCTTTGTTTCCGGTACTCCCTTCCATCCATAATAAGTATGGTTGATTTAGTACAAAGTTGCACTAAATCAGGTTGATTTAGTACAAAGTTGCACTAAATCAGCGACCCTTATTATGGATCGGAGGGAGTAATAAAACTTGTGTATTTTTATCCATCTTGTTCTTCTCTTCAAATAAATTCTTGACTAACTCAACATTCTGAATTTTCTCATCAATCCTTGCATTGTTGCTATTCTCATACATACCTCACAAAGTAGATAGTGTACATTGTAGTGGTAAAGGCCACTAAGGATCATCCCAACACACAAAAGCGACTATTTATGGCATCCTACATATTTTAATTGTGGAACAAATTTGAGAAATCATCACAATACCAATGCATAGCATATTTATTTGAAGCAATAAAGAAAGTTGTTTACACTGTGCTATGAACAAGCATATAACCACCGGCCTATGTCCGTCCCTTCAAAAGCAACAACTTTCTCTAACACCCGCCTATGGATATGGCAAAGCCTGACCGAATCAGTATCCGCAACCCCGCTCGTTGCAGGGTGGACAATTGTTTCATGGGCATAGTCCACCTTGGGATACAATGAACCGGAAAAAATAGCACTAAGATAGGCACAATGAACTAAAATATCCTAAATTGAAACCCTAAATCCTACAATGTACAAGTAAATGGGGATGAAAAACTCACATCTCTTAGATAGGACTCACTGGAGGTCTCTCCATCATTCCAGCTTGGCATGTTGGAAGGGGTGGCGCCAAAGGATCCTAGGCGGCGACGGAGTGTTACGCATCTTGGGTGGTCGCGGCTCCAGACGACGACAAAAGCAAAAACTAGAGCACGAGGACTGATACGTTGGAAACGTATCTATAATTTTTGATGCTCCATGCCTGTTTAGTATCTATTTTGCTTTGCTTGTCTACACTTTGAGGTGCTTTTTACATGTTTTCTGGTACTAACCTACTAACAAGTTGCAATAGTGTCAGATGCCTGTTTTCTGCTGTTTTTGGTTTCAGAAAAGTTAGTGAAGAAATATTCTCGAAATTGGACGGGACAAACGTCAAAGTTAATTACTTTCCGTGGAGAACAAGAAGTCCAGAGGGGAGCCGGAGAGGCCGGCCAGACCCACCCTAGGCGCGGGTGGGCCCTGCCCCGCGCGTGTGAGGGGTGTGGGGCCCCTGGCCACCGCCTCGGCCTCCCCCTTCGCCTATAAGAAGCCCCCGATGCAGAAACCCTAGGCACCCGATCAAATCTCCACGAAACCGTCTGTAGCCGCCGCCACCATCGTCCCTAGATTGGGAAGGGGAGCTGAAGTTCTTCCCGACACCCTGTCGGAGGGGAGATCATCCCGGAGGCCTTCTCTCCGGTATGATGTGTGAGTAGTTCCACCTTGGACTATGAGTCCATGTAGTAGCTAGATGGTTGTATCTCCTCCTTTGTGCTTTCATGTATAGATCTTGTGAGCTCCGTTCATGATCAAGATCTAATCTATTTGTAATCATGCATGTTGTGTTTGCGGGATCCGATGGATATTAAGATTATTATGTTGGTTTGATTAATGGTTTTGTCTTTATGATTCTATCATGTCTGTGTTGTTTGTGATCTTGCATGCTTTCCGTTGTTAGTATCTATCTTGGCCAAGTAGTTTCTAGTGACTCCAAGAGGGGGTATTTATGCTCGATAGTGGGTTCATGCCTCTAGTTTCCAAGTGAAGTGACAATAATCTCTTCGGTTGTATATGTGTTGTTGCTACTAAAGAGAAAACAACGGTCTCTTGTTCATGGAACATGTCGACTGTTTACCTTACACACTTTGCTTAAACCAGTTGTCTGTTGCTTGCAACTTAATGAAGGGAATATGCCCGAGAGGCAATAATAAAGTGGTTATTATCGTATTCCTTATTTATGATAAATGTTTATTTTACATGCTATAATTGTATTAATACGGAAACGTTAATACATGTGTGTTTAATAAACAAAAAGGAAGTTCCTAGTTATGCCTCTCTTATAAACTAGCTCGTTGATTAACAAGATGATCAAGGTTTCCTGATCATAGACATTGGATGTTGTTAATAACAAGGTCACAACATTAGTGTAATGGTGTGATGAACATTCATCCGAAGTATAGCATTACGATCAAAGTCATTGAGTTTATATTGCTATAACAACTTACGAAGTGATCCTAATTCTTAGACCATGAGATCATGTCAATCACTAACACCGGAAGAGTTTCTTGATAACATCAAACGTCACACCGAAACAGGGTGATTATAAAGATGGATTCAGAACTAATAAAGTGTTATGTTGAGGCCCATGGATCGAGAGTGGAATTTGTTCATCCCGATGACGGATAGATATGCTCTGGTCCCTCTCGGTGATATCACATTGATTAGCTTGCAAGCAAGTGATTTGATCACTAGAATGTTATATCACGGGAACGAGAAAAGAGTGCATGTCGGTAACGAGATCAAACTAGGTATGGAGATACCGATGATCGAATCTCAGACATGTAATATATCACGAAACAAAAGGATTAAGATACTAGCGTAAAAGGTTCCGACGATCACAAGAAATTCATCGTTGAATGTGTGGGAGTCGATCAGTATGGGTCTCCAGATCCCGCTTCTGATTATTGATCCGAGAGGGGTCTCGATCATCTCCGCATTATTCACGAACCGTAGGGTGACACACTTAAGAGACACCGACATCCAATTGGAGCAAAAGTTTCATGCCGAAAGAATAAACAAGCGCAGGAATTTATTTCACTAGATACCGAAACAGGTTTTCGGGTGAAATTGCATAAAGTGGTTATGCATGTGAAATGGAATTCTAGGAAGGGGTTATTTGTGAATGTTTGTCATTAAAGTAATTGACAAAATTCTGAATAAAATAAAAGAGTTTTATTTAATGAGAGTTTGCATTAAATTTGGTGGAAATTTAATGGGAATTTGAGTGGACTTTTGAGTGGAGGGAATTTAAAGGGCATTTTGTGAGTGGAGTGTCCACCCACATGAATGAAGGAGGGGAGGGGGCAGCCCCCATGGCCGGCGGCCACCCCTTGGGTGCCCCCCTCCTCCTATAAAAGGAGCCCCCCTCCTCACTTGTCTCTCACACCTCCTCGTGAAGGATCTCTCTCCCCCTCTAGAATTTATCCCCCATGGTCTCGGACTAGCGAGATACATGTTCCCGGTGGCTTTTCGGCAAGAAAGAGTTGTGCTTCCGCTGCATCGCTGGAGCGAGGAGGCGGAGGTTGCTCGGTGCCTCGAACGTGTGTGCGAGCACGGATGCGCTGCTGTTTTGCGGCGCTAGGACTTCCTCTCGATCTTGAGATCGGCAAGAGATCGTCTACATCAACCACGAGTTTGGACTCGTTAAGCTTTGTCGGTCTTCAAGGGTATGTTCTCTACGGATATACATCCGCCCGTTGTTTGTATCTAGTAGATAGATCTTGGTACATAGTTGTTCCCATCGTAGGATTTTTTTTGTTTTCTATGCTGCAAACCCTACAGTGGTATCAGAGCCGGATCTATGCGTAGATACTTTGCACGGGTAGTACACATATGAGTATGTGGGCGATGATGATCATTTTATTGCTTCTTAGTTGTACTTTGGATATTGGTGGCATAGTGGGATGAAGCGGCCCGGACAAACTTTACATGTCCTCGCACATGAGACCTGTTCCACGCTTGACATGCAACTAGTTGCATAAGTGGCTAGCGGGTGTCTGTCTCTCCTACTATAGTCAATATCTAATTTGCAACGAGTTGTCAACAATTTGGTTATCCTCGTTGTGGTTCATGTTCGTAGGTAAGAACGGTTCTATCTTCGAAAGCCCTAAGCCACGTAAAACTTGCAATGGATAAATTAGAGGCGTCTAGTTTAGATTGTTGCTGGGCTAGTATTATGATATGGTGATGTTGTAAGTAGAAGTATGAGATGATACTCTTACAACACACATAGCGTGTAAGTTCCATAGACCTTGGCCTTACACATAAAGGTATGATAGTGATCATACCACGGTGCACATGATGGAGATCATATGCGGGAACCATATCATTTCACTTATAAACATGTGATGTTTTGGTTGCATCTTATATTGCTTGTTTGGCGTTTAATTAGCATAATAAGATGATCCCTCATTTAAATATCAAGATAAGAATGTGTTCTTCCTTTAGTATGCACCGATTATGTTCTTGTCGCTCCAAGACATCACGTGATGATCGGGTGTTTTTGGATCCACGACCATATTTCGGGTGTAAGACAGTTACACACGCGAATACTAAGGTTCTTACTTGGCGAGCCTAGCATGTACATACATGGCCTCGGAACACGGACCGAAAGGTTAAACATGAGTCATATAGTAGATATGATGCCCATTTGATGCTCGCCTTTGAAGCTACGCCGACTCACGTGATGATCGGACTTGGTGTAGTGGATTTGGTTCATGTAATCACCAAAAAGGCACGAGGGATGTCGTTTTTGAGTGGGAGTTCATTTCTAATTTGGATTAGTAGAACTCAATTTATCATAAATTAAATCAAAGTGAATTTGCATAATTTTTTGTAGTCATTGGCATTCGTTCACCACCTTATGCATTGTTGTAATTGAGATAATAGAACTATAGAATTCTGGATATATACTTTACGAACTGGTATCGTATTGTGTTGAGTGTCAATATAAAGTTTAAATTCCTATTGCAAACTTTCAGCAAACTCTATTTACTCCGTGAAATTTAATAGTTGGTATTAAATCAAGAGTTACAATTCCAGTGTTAGTATCTTAAGTATCATGTTTGCCTCCATGATTCTTGATTATTTTAATATCAAGTTTATCTAGGAGCTGAAAGAATTGTTTCAGAAACCATCATGTGTGACAGATATAACGATATCTGAAACAATGTTTTGGTTGCAATATGATAGAGTATAATATATGTTCTCATATTGGATGAGAATTTGCGAAGGTTGGAGATGCTAGACATCCTAATCATCCAAAAGGGTTTTGGAAAGTAATGTTATACTCACGATTCACCTTTATAAGCTACAGTAGCTTGATCATGAAAGTCGTCATGATAAGGATGAATAGAAGATGTATGTAAAGTGTTTACTACACTAAAAGATTACTAAAGAATGGATTTTAAAAGAATACCGATCATTTTGATGATGGTGATCTACTTCAAAGTGCAAGTCCAAAGGTATTATTATTTGAATATACACGCTTTGGACTATGTGTCATGTATATGGCGCCACTTTTGATGTTGATAGATTCTTTTAAAATGGAAAAGGAAATGCTGAAAGAGAATCTATAAAATATATTTGGCAGAAAAGAAAAGATTGGAAATATCCAATTTTGGTATATGGATGATATACATGTTATGGTTGTATTCTTTACTTGTTAAACAATGTGGTTCTTGGGTATTGGATACCGAATTGGTTGGTATGAAATTTCATACGGAACGACACAATTCATGAACCACAATGGCCTAAGTAACTAGCAAGATAATATGTGATAATGTTCATCGAAAACAAACAAACAAACCGTTGTTTGTATTTCTCGTTGACATCAAAGCTTGACTTCAAGATTTGTTTTAATAATTGTTATTTGAATCAGGTATTATGAGAACAAAGGTTGTTCAAATAATTACCGTATTCCATATAAGATGGATGATTTACAAATCTAGTTGGAGAAATCACATCCATAAAACCTAATGCTAAAATGTCGCAAGACAAATGATTGAAAGATCACTTACGAAGTGACATCGCTGTTTAAATTATATTGGAAAGAAAACATGAAGAATCTCCATATTCATGGATTTTTGGAGTCTTTGATTTGATCAAGTGACGCTTGTGAGACTTTTCTCGGGATAATTAAAACTTCGTTCAAAGGCCAAAGAAGAACGAACGACTAAAATATTGGAATTTATACATATCGATGTATGTAGTCCATTATGATGTATAGTCGTAAGCGATGGTTTCAACTTCATATACTTTCTCTGGAAATTTGAGTGAATATTCACTTAATGAGAAAGAAGTGTGAAATATTTGAAAATGTTCAAAGACTTTCAAGATGAAGTGAAAATCATTGTAACAAGAAAATAAATGATTTATGGTTTTATCATAAGGGATTTATTTGAGTTACAAGTGTAACAAAAAAAATGAATTATGATTTATCATAAAGGGATTTATTTGAGTTGCAAGTTTAGCAAAACACCTAGATTTACATTTCCAGAAACACCATAGGAGTATGGAGTGTTTGATATTTGTAATGAAACCTTGTTTGACAAGGTTGGATCAAAGGTGTTATTCATAAAACTGCCATTATGTTTTGAAAGATTAAAGCTTTAGAGACTACCGCTTTTACACTGAAAAGAGCTCCATCTTGATCCGTTGAAATGACACCATGGAAGTTATGGTTTGGGGTAAAACCCAAGTTGTAATTTCTTAAATTTTGGTATGCTAAACATAAGTAAGATGTTTACAACCGAAGTCGGATGAGCATGTCTTTGTAGGTTATTTCGAATAACAATTGGTTATTCCTCCATAACACCAAGGACAAAAGGGTTTGTCGCTTGAAACGTGAAGTTTCTTGAAGAAGGAATTTTTCGTAAAAGTTAAGTGGGAGGACAATATAACTTTGATAAGGTTAACGAACCTTAGCTAAATTTGTTGAGTTGCGCAGCGCCCGAAAATGTTCTGGAGGCAGCCATAATGCTCATAGCTTATGTGCCTCAAAGGTTGCGGTCACGGAGGTCTTAAGTTCCTATTGAACCAAGTAGGTCGGTTAAACAATCAAATGCTAAGATTTGAGAGTAAATCATTATTGTTTGACAATGATGAACCGAATACATACAAAGAAGCGATGATGGGCTGACTCCGTCAAATGGCTTGAAGCCATAAAATCCGTGATAAGTCCATACACGATAAATCAAGTTTTGAAATTGGAAGACCCTCTAGAAAGGTGTAAAAACCTATCGGTCGTATTTGGATCTATAAAGAAACAGACATGGATGTTTCACATCTATGAAATAGTCGACATGTCTTAAAGTATCTTACGACAATGTTCAAGGAGTTGACTATGATAAGATTTGATCTTTCATAGCGATATTTAGTCTGGACGGATTAAAGTAGCAACCACTACATATAATTTGGTATATGGTAGATGAATAAACAAAGCAAAATTCTTCTAATAGAATGGTTACCTAGGACGTGTACAAGACACAGTCCAAAGGGTTTTGTTAAATTCAAAGGATGCTAAAAGGGCATGCAAACTTCAATGGTTGAAGTAAGCATCGCGGAGTTAGAATCTTCACCGTGATGAAAAAGGAGTTTTCATCTGGAAACGATGAAGATGCTTGCATTTGCAAGAAATTAAGTGGGAGCGCTGAGACATATTTCTAATACATTATGTGAAGGACATCTTGTTGATTAGAAATGATGTATATTTTATTAACAAAGGTTAGGGATTTAATTTTGATGAAAAACATAGGCAAAACCCGAATATTTAGCATGAATGTCTATACTGGATAGACTGTGAAGCTAATATGGTTGTGCCAAACGTACATATATGAGATATTGAAGGAGTTGAATATATAAACAACAAGAAACGGTTCTTGTCGCATGGAAAGGAATTGAATCAAGATTCAAGTGTATCGACACTTGATAAGTGAAACAAGATTCAAGTGCTTTGACACTTGATGAGTGAAATCACGAGAATGTTTTGATCAATCATACCATGATATGTACACATCCAGATATGTCCTATGCTCTAAGTGTTATGAGCATATACCAGAATGAATCATAAAATGATC
Organism: Avena atlantica; assembly: GCA_910589765.1. Taxonomy (NCBI): domain Eukaryota; kingdom Viridiplantae; phylum Streptophyta; class Magnoliopsida; order Poales; family Poaceae; genus Avena; species Avena atlantica. The sequence goes on along the minus strand of OU342738.1, from coordinate 417,558,266 downwards.
ATTGGACGATAGTGAGGATATTCTTATGATCTTTTTGAAAGAACTAAGAATATATTTGTGTAGAGGTGACAAACAATTACAAATAGTTCATTGTAAAGCGTTACATTGATACTAGTTTTGTCACAAGATACAAATTAAGTTTATCTCAATTTAAACTATGGGTGGCACAATGTAATGGAAAGGAGATTCCATGATGGATTTGGATGAATTACAAAGTTAAGACATTGTGACGGATACTACAACAAAAGGCTAAGTATATGACTGCTATAGTAGCAGCAAAGGAGGGAATTTGTGTCAAGTAGTTTGTTATCAAACTAAGGTGTGGTTCGCAACGGGCTAACACTAAAGATATATTGTATGACAATAGTATCGACGTGTTTTAACCCCAAGGAACTAAAAGTCTCACCGAAAGACCAAATTTATACAATGCCATCTCATTGGAGAATGAGTGATGCGTGAAGACGCAAAGACATGCAAATACACACGGACCTGAAAGCGTCAGATCCGTAGATTATGTTAACCACTTGCAATTGCGTATATGGAACACCAGAAAGCCATAGGTGTTCAATACGCAAAGTTCTCAAACTATATTATTGTCTCTAGTGCAAGTGGGAGACTGAAGGGAATATGCCCGAGAGGCAATAATAAAGTGGTTATTATCGTATTCCTTATTTATGATAAATGTTTATTTTACATGCTATAATTGTATTAATACGGAAACGTTAATACATGTGTGTTTAATAAACAAAAAGGAAGTTCCTAGTTATGCCTCTCTTATAAACTAGCTCGTTGATTAACAAGATGATCAAGGTTTCCTGATCATAGACATTGGATGTTGTTAATAACGAGGTCAAAACATTAGTGTAATGGTGTGATGAACATTCATCCGAAGTATAGCATTACGATCAAAGTCATTGAGTTTATATTGCTATAACAACTTACGAAGTGATCCTAATCCTTAGACCATGAGATCATGTCAATCACTAACACCGGAAGAGTTTCTTGATAACATCAAACGTCACACCGTAACAGGGTGATTATAAAGATGGATTCAGAACTAATAAAGTGTTATGTTGAGGCCCATGGATCGAGAGTGGAATTTGTTCATCCCGATGACGGATAGATATGCTCTGGGCCCTCTCGGTGATATCACATTGATTAGCTTGCAAGCAAGTGATTTGATCACTAGAATGTTATATCACGGGAACGAGAAAAGAGTGCATGTCGGTAACGAGATCAAACTAGGTATTGAGATACCGATGATCGAATCTCAGACATGTAATATATCATGAAACAAAAGGATTAAGATACTAGCATAAAAGGTTCCGACGATCACAAGAAAGTCATCGTTGAATGTGTGGGAGTCGATCAGTATGGTTCTCCAGATCCCGCTTCTGATTATTGATCCGAGAGGGGTCTCGATCATGTCCGCATTATTCACGAACCGTAGGGTGACACACTTAAGAGACACCGACATCCAATTGGAGCAAAAGTTTCATGCCGAAAGAATAAACAAGCGCAGGAATTTATTTCACTAGATACCGAAACAGGTTTTCGGGTGAAATTGCATAAAGTGGTTATGCATGTGAAATGGAATTCTAGGAAGGGGTTATTTGTGAATGTTTGTCATTAAAGTAATTGACAAAATTCTGAATAAAATAAAAGAGTTTTATTTAATGAGAGTTTGCATTAAATTTGGTGGAAATTTAATGGGAATTTGAGTGGACTTTTGAGTGGAGGGAATTTAAAGGGCATTTTGTGAGTGGAGTGTCCACCCACATGAATGAAGGAGGGGAGGGGGCAGCCCCCATGGCCGGCGGACACCCCTTGGGTGCCCCCTACTCCTATAAAAGGAGCCCCCTCCTCACTTGTCTCTCACACCTCCTCGTGAAGGATCTCTCTCCCCCTCTAGAATTTATCCCCCATGGTCTCAGACTAGCGAGATACATGTTCCCGGTGGATTTTCGGCAAGAAAGAGTTGTGCTTCCGCTGCATCGCTGGAGCGAGGAGGCGGAGGTTTCTCGGTGCCTCGAACGTGTGTGCGAGCACGGATGCGCTGCTGTTTTGTGGCGCTAGGACTTCCTCTCGATCTTGAGATCGGCAAGAGATCGTCTACATCAACCACAAGTTTGGACTCGTTAAGCTTTGTCTGTCTTCAAGGGTATGTTCTCTACGGATATACATCCGCCCGTTGTTTGTATCTAGTAGATAGATCTTGGTACATAGTTGTTCCCATCGTAGGAAATTTTTTGTTTTCTATGCTGCGAACCTTACACTTAATACTAGAGAGGGTTCAGATGATAACCTGAAGGTGGACTTCTAGTCATAGATGCAGTTGAATGGCGGTCTATGTATCTTGTTGTATTGCCCAATCGAATCTCATAGGATCTTTCTGATTAGTAATTGTATTGTTATGCCTTGCTCAATTCCTGTCAATTGCTCTGCTGTGTTTGTTTACCCTTCATGCCATGTTGTTTATCTAAGGAGAGCACCTCTAGTGAACTATGGACCCTGGTCCAATCTTTACCATTGATACATCTTCCACTGTTACTTGTTTACTTGTTGCAAACCATTACCTTCCACACCATACGTTTAATCCTTTGTTACAGCAAATCAGTGAGCTTGACAACCTCACTGATTCGTTGGGACAAAGTTTTGAGTTTGTGTTGTGCAGGTCTCCATGTTGCTTGCAACACCTCTGAGACGTTTCCTTCCTCCTTCAGGTTCGATAACCTCGGTCTCTACTGAGGGAAACTTGTTGTTGTGCTCATCACACCTTTCTCTTGGGGTTCCAACGAAGTGTCCCACGTCAACACTGGGTGCACGCATCAAGATTTCTGGCGCCGTTGCCGAGGAGGCTAATGACGTCTTCACAAGGGGAGTCCTTCACTTACTTTCTCTTTACTTTGTTTTTAGTTTGCTTTGTTTCTTTTGCTTGGTTTTGTTTGCCTCTTTTTAGAAAACCCAAAAAAATTAGTCTAGTTTGGTTTGCTTTCTTTATTCAAAAACACAAAAAAATTAGTTCCTGCTCTAGCTGCTGCTACTGTTTTTGGCTTGCCCACCTTTGCCAAAATGAACTCTGCTGAGAACACCAAGTTGTGTGACTTCACTAACACCAACAACAATGATTTCCTTATCACACCTATTGCTCCACCTGCTCCCGATGCTACCTTTTATGAAATTAAGCCTGCTTTGTTGAATCTTGTGATGAGAGAGCAATTTTTTGGTGCTGGTTCTAAAGATCCTGCTACCCATCTCAATAGCTTTGTTGAACTTTGTGAGATGCAAAAGTATAAGGATGTAGATGGAGATATTATTAAGCTCAAGCTTTTTCCTTTCTCCTTGAGAGGAAAAGCTAAAGAATGGTTGCTATCCTTGCCTAAAAATAGTATTGATTCTTGGACTAAGTGCAAAGATGCTTTTATTGGAAAGTACTATCCTCCTGCTAAGATTATATCTATGAGAAGTGACATTATGAAATTTAAACAACTTGATAGTGAACATGTTGCTCCATTTGGGAAAGAATGAAATCTTTGGTTAAAAATTGCTCTACTCATGGACTCACTACTTGGATGATTATCCATACTTTTTATGCAGGTTTGAACTTCTCCTCAAGAAATCTGTTGGATTCAGCTGCCGGAGGTACCTTTATGGGCCTCACTTTGGGTGCTACAACAAGTCTCCTTGATAATATGATGGTTAACTACTCGGAATGGCATGTTGAGAGAGCTCCACATGGTAAGAAGGTAAATTCTGTTGAGAAAACTTCCTCTTTGAGTGAAAAGATTGATGTTATTATGGCTATGCTTGTTAATGGGAAATCTCCTCTAGATCCTAATAGTGTTCCCTTAGCCTCTTTGGTTGCTCAAGAAGAGCAAGTTGATGTGTACTTCATTAGAAACAATAATTTCAACAAGAATGCCTATAGGAATAATTTTGGTAGCAACAACAATTATAGGCCTTATCCTCCTAATAATGGCAATTCATATGGAAGCTCTAACAATAATGCTAGAAGTGCCCCCTCTGAACTTGAAGTCATGCTCAAGGACTTTATTAGTAAACAAACAACTTTCAATAAGACTATAGAGGAAAAGCTTTTAACTGTTGAGAAAAATATATCCTCTTTGTCCAAAGCTCAGTCTTACTTGATTAATAAAATGGCTACTAAACCTGAAACTATGGAAAACACCTTTGCTAATGCTCATGCCATACAAGTTACTATTGATGAAAATGTTAGGCTGTTAGCTCAACTTCATGCTAAGTGGGAAAGGGAAGCTGAAATTGATAGGAACAATAGTGTGTGCACCATCACCACTAAACCACAAGTAGTCCCTATTCCTCCTCCTACTATGCCTAAGCCTATTGAGCCTACCACTAGTGATGCTAAGTTTGACTTTGATATTGATGGTTGCAATATTTCTAAAGTGATTATGTTCTTGCAAAAGTTTGCTAGAAGTCCTGATGCTAGTGATATGCATGTTGCTTTCACTAAACATATTACAGATGCTCTTGTGAAAATTAAGGAAGAGAAGCTAAAACACAAAGCTTATACTCCTAGGAAAGTAGAAGATAGTTGGAAACCCATTATTAATATGCAAGTGAATGACTTTGATCTCAAAGCTTCATGTGATCTTGGTTCTAGTGTCTCTATTATGCCTAGGAAGATTTATGAAATGCTTGATTTTCCACTATTAGAAGATTGTTATTTAGATGTCCCACTCAATGATAACGCTAAGAAGAAACTCATGAGGAGTATTAATGATGTTCTCATTATGGTTAATACTGCTTACGTCTCTGTAGATTTCTATGTTTTGGATGTTGAATACAATGCTTCTTGTTCTATTACTTTGGGAAGACCTTTTCTTAGAAGAGTTGGTGCCATCATTGATACAAAAGAAGGCACCATTAAATAACATTTTCCGTTCAAGAAAGGTATTGAACACTTTTCTATAAGGAGAGAGAAGTAGATTTTTGCTCCTCCTTTGAAATAAAGATTTGATGTTAATGCTTCTTCATTTGAAAATACTTGATTCTTCTTGCTTCTTGTGCCTAACTTAAAGGCGTTAAAAAAGTACTTGTTGGGAGATAACCCAAGAGTTTCCTTGAGTCTTGGAAGTTATTACTTTAGTAATGAACTCTCCTTATCCTTTTTGTTTGTTTTTGTGCCAAGAATGACCTCTAATGAGAGGGAAGTAAGATTTGGGGAGTTGCTGTCCCGAAACAGATTTATGTCCTCCACCAAAACAAATCGTGAGGAGTCTCTGTAACTCGGATTGAGATCAACATTTATGAATAAATCCCCCAGTATGTTATATAAATTTAGTTAGTTCAACACTTTTTGATTTGAGCAACAGAAGATGTTCGAAAAAATCGGTTTCTACCTGCTGGTCTGTTTTGACAGATTTCTGCCATTATTTGCATTTGCTCTTATTGATTCCTTTTTGAGTTCGTGAATTGAGATTTTTGAAGGAGTTACTACAATAGCTTATGTTTTTAGTGAAAAGCCTTGTTGTTCCAAAGCTTTACCAGAGGTCTAATATCTTTTGAATAAACTAATGTTGCTAATGAAGATTGTGTGAAGTTTTGTATGAAGGAAAAATTTCAGGTGTAGAGATAGAATGATGCAATGAAATGAAGAATGGACAAAAGCTCAAGCTTGGGGATGCCACTATAGTGTCACCCCAATAAATATCCAAGAGGTATAAGCGTCAAAGCTTTGGGATGCCTAAGGCATCCCCTTCTTCATCAATAAAAAACTCAGGTCTGTCTAGACACTTCGTTTTTATTGTTTCATGCACAGTTGTGTTGTTCTTGGAGCATCTTAGCTTTCGTTTGCTTTGCTTAGGTTGTTTAGTTTGCTTGAATAAAAAATTTGAACCCTCGTTCTCGTTGTGTTGTTTTGCAAATAAGTTGCTTGGTGTTGGAAAGGAGTAGTAAGTTCTTGCTTAAAGTGCAAGAGGAGCTTGCATTGACTGTGACTTAGACTTTAGCATGACATTCTAGGTGTTGTTTTAGCATTATGCTTAGTGATTATTGTTTTAGCATGTCTTGTTTCAAACAATTGGGATTGCTTAGTGTGTCTTGAAGAAATTATGCATTGTTTTAGCATGCAAAAGCATAGTATTGTGGTATTCTCCTTTGATGCTTTGCTTGGGTTGACTTGGCACATGATCACACCATGTTATGACTATGACAAGTCACCATTAGCCTCTATGATCATTTAGTCCTTGACTTGTAGTACCACTCTTTGCTTTGATTAGTATGCTTTGTTTATCTGCATGATTATGACCATTATGCTCTCTTAGTTGGTTGCTCCTAGTATTTTGCTAGCCTCCACTTGTATGAGTAAGCTCTACTCATGCTTTCAACTCCCAAGAAACCAAGTTATTCCAAAGTGTCCACTATAAACTCCTATGCATGGTGTGTTACACCATTCCAAGTATATTCTTGATTTTAACTATCTTCCAATTAAAAACTATTTTGTTATGTGAAAACTTAGTGATTAAAGCCCTCATGAACTTGATGGCACACTTTATATTCTTTGCCCCTAATAAACTTGAACAATTGTGACAACTTTGTTGTATATGCTTGCACTTATAAGTTGGAATTAACAGAACCGTGCTGTCACGGGGAACGTTTCAACATTGCACTTGTACTTTGTACTCAGTTGATATCATGCTCTTTTGTCTATGGATGTCACCGGTGTGAAAGAAAGAGGGAACTTGTAAGTCCATGGAGTTTGTATCCTGTGTTAGAGAAACTTCTGGGCCGCTAGCCTAAGCCATGCCTAATCATGGTGGAAACTTGTAGCATCACCATAATGAGCTATCTATGAAGCATCCTTAATAAAAAGCTATGCATATAGTAAATGAAAGAACATTTCTTAATCCCTAGTGTTTTGTGTGTTAGATAACAATACCAAGGATCATTTAATGTGTGTTGAAGTGTTGCAGCTCAGAAATCTACCTTTGGGGGCGGATAATCCGGCCCCACCAGAGGCGGATAATCCGCCCCTCCCTCTGCCCAAGCCTGCGCAAGCCCCAGAAGGGGGGGCGGAACATTGGCCGGACTTTCCGGCCAGGCCGGATAATCCGCCCCCCAGGGGGGCGGATAATCCGCCCCTCCTGCTCTTCGCCAAGGCGCAAGCCCCAGAGAGGGGGCGGAGTTTTGGCCGGACTTTCCGGCTACGCCGGATAATCCGCCCCAGGAGGGGGCCGGATAATCCGCCCCCAAGTTTTTCTCCAAGCTTCACCAAGGCGCAAGCCCCAGAGAGGGGGGCGGAGTTTCCCCCGGAGAGTCCGCCCTTGGGGCGGAATTTTCCCAGGGGGCGGATAATCCGCCCCAAGTGGGGGGCGGATAATCCGCCCCCAAAATTGAGCAACGGCCAGATCTGGGGAGGGGGTATTTAAGCCAGCCTTCCCCCTCCTGCCAGAACTCTTGATTCATCTCGAAAAAGAACAGATCAGATCTCAAAAGTTCATACAAGAGTGCTCCACCTAGATCCATCCAAAGGCCCCATCCCTTTGGGAATCAAAGGAGGAGAACTCGACCTTCATCATCAGCAATCAAGCGCTTCATCTCCTCTCCATTCATTTGGAGAACCTCCGATCTAGTATTTCTTGCAAAGATCTAGATCCTCATTTTTGTTTATATTGATAAACCTTGTTTTTGTGGCAGCTTGTTGTCATCCCGGGAGCCCCCAATTCGGTTGTGGGTGTGTGCCCCGATAGTATTGTAAAAGGCACCGGTTCCCGCCTCGAAGGGATCCAATAGTGGAGAAGGTGGATCAGGCCTCTCGTGGCGAGATCCATCGGAGAATAGGGTGAGGCCTATTGTGGCGTGGTGGTCTTAGAACCGCCCACCCCTCCAACGCAGACGTATTTCCCCTAACAAGGAAGGAACTGCGGTAAAACAAATCCCTGTGTCTCCGCGTGCTCCACTACGGTTTCCTCGCTCCTCTTTTACGTGCTTAGTAGTTAGGGTTTCATATAGGGAAATTCTCGTAGTTGCATATCTAGAGAATTTACCTTGTGTCAAGCCTAAAATTGAAAAAGTATATTAAAATTGGTTAGCACCTATTCACCCCCCCCTCTAGGTGCCCATACGATCCATTTCAATTGGTATCAGAGCCTCAGCTCTTATTTCGGGCTTAACAGCCTAAGAGAAGTATGGGTTCCAAGGGAGATGGGAGTGATGCTCCGGAGGTAGTCACCATGAACGATCTCAAGACGTTGGAAACAACCTTGGTGAGTTCTATGGAGGCTAAGATGGAAGAGATGCGTCAATTGATAATGCGTCTTTCCACATCCGCAGCATCACCTCCATCTAACTCTGAGGATACCACTCCGCAATCCAAGGAAACGGGTAAAACTGTTTCCAAAGAGAACGAAGTGGTAGGTGATGATACAAGTAAGAGCTCCTCCTCGAAAAAGGATAGCGGTAAGGATGGATACAATGAGGTTTCTCATGTGTATTCCCCTGATCCGCCTATTCCTCACCCTCATATACATAATAGGGGTGATCCACCCAAATTGTCAGCTTCTACTTTCTCTCAATGGCAATTTTTGATGAAATCTCATGTGTGCAGTTCCTCCATAGAGTTGTGGAAGATCATCGAAAATGGTCTTCACGTTGGAAATCCTAACAATCTCACAAGGAGAGAAGTGGTCGATAGCCAACTCAATGCTACGGCCCTACACATGATACAACTTGGTGTGGGAGATAAAGACATGCCACACATTCAGCATCTTAGCACAGCTAAAGAAGAGTGGGATGCTCTCACCGAGCTCTTCATCGGAAATGAAAGTATGAGAAGGAATAGATATGATGCCTTGAGCAATGAAGCTGAAGGATTTTATATGCTGGATGGAGAAGACCACGAGGACATGTATAGGAGGCTAAAGGCAATAGCTACTACCTTCAGAAACCACGGCGTGGCTTATGTTGATGATGCTTGGATCAAGCGCAAGTATGTCAGTGCTCTTATGCCATTTGAGCCCACAGATTTGAAAAGTCTCCAAGGTAGGCATAATTATCACCTCATGTCATCCAACGAGGTAATGCAAGAAATGGCCGCATTCAAAGTGGCTGCCAAGAATGCCGAAGATGCTCGTGCTCGAGCTATGGGGATGCAAAAGGGGGTAAACATGGCTTTGAAGACTAGTGTGGTTGATCATGATGAATATGCGGTAGAAGGCCTGGACTGTCCCGAAGATATAAAAAGGATTCACGGACAATACTTGGCTCTTTATGCAAGAAACTTTTGGAAAGATCCAGCCAAGGCTAAAGCTGAACTAGATCGCAAAAGTGGAGCCTATGGAAGAAAAGAAAATGGTCCCAAGCTGAGAACTTGCTTTAATTGTGGTGACCGGTTGCACTTCGTAGCTGAGTGTCCATATCAAAGTAGAGAGGATAATGGAGGAAGACTCATTTTCAAGGACAAATCAAAAGCTCCACGTAAGAAACAGTTTGTAAAGAAAAATGCTCCTTTCAAGAAGCAACCAAAGATTGTTCTAGTAGCTCAAGAAGAATATTCATCGGGGAGTGAAGATGAGGACGAGGACAATAGCTCTCAAGAGGTGGCTGCTATAGCCACCACATCTACATCAACATCACTCTTCGACTCTCCAAACGAAAACATCATCAACAAGAATCCTACTTGTCTCATGGCAAGAAGCTCCGAGGGCTATGCTTCCGGTGGGTCGAAATGGGTGCTGGATAGTGGCTGCACTAGTCATATGACCGGAAGCAAGGAGATCATCACGGAGATGCGTCCAAATCTTGATAATATCACAGTCTCCTATGGTGATAAGTCTAAATCTCAGGTATTGGGTCTTGGCAAGGTTGTGGTTGCCCACGATATCTCTCTCGTGGACGTCATGCTTGTTGAGACCCTTGGCTATAATCTTCTTTCTGTTCGTGCCCTTGGCAAGATGGGTTTTGCTGTTTTTATCGATGATTATTTGGTGGTACTCTTATGGAGCAAGTCTCTAAAGGTCGCTTTCGTTGGATACATCGAAAATGACCTGTATGTGGTGGACTTCTCGGGGAAAACCACTTCGGGTCCGATGTGTCTATTCGGAAAGGCCGACGTGGGCTGGCTATGGCATCGCCGTTTAGCCCATGTCAACATGAGAACTTTGCAAAGTCTCCAAAAGGGTGGCCACATTCTTGGACTAAAAGACAATGTCTCTTTTGCCAAAGATCGTGTTTGCAGGGCCTGTGTTGAAGGAAAAATGCATGATTCTCCCCACAAGAGGAAGACTATTGTGTCATCGAAGAGGATCTTGGAATTACTCCATGTGGATTTATTTGGACCTCCTTCTCATGCAAGTCTTGGTGGGAAGAAATATTGCTTGGTCATCGTCGATGATTACTCAAGATATACATGGGTATATTTCTTCAAGCTGAAAAGTGAGACTCAACAAACTGTCATCGACTTTGCCAATGAAGTTCAACGACAACACAATGTTCCCATATTGGCAATTAGAAGTGACAATGGCACAGAATTCAAGAACTACACTTTAAACGAGTTTCTTAGCGAAGAGGGGATTAGACACCAATATTCCGCTGCGTACACCCCTCAACAAAATGGTGTAGCCGAGAGGAAGAACCGGACTTTGATGGATATGGCAAGATCTATGCTAGCTGAATTTAAGTCTCCTTATATCTTTTGGGCTGAAGCCATATCCACTGCTTGTCACTCATCAAACCGGCTTTACCTTCGGAAGATCTTGGACAAGACCCCATATGAAATACTTACCGGCAACAAACCCAACATCTCATACTTCAGGGTATTCGGGTGTAAGTGTTTCTTTCTTATTAAAGGTGTCCGTTTGTCAAAATTTGAATCCAAGGCTTTAGAGGGTATATTTGTTGGTTACGGTGCCGAATCCCACACTTATAGAGTCTACAACAAGCTCACTGGGATTGTTGTAGAATCTTGTAGTGTGGAGTTCGATGAAAATAACGGCTCCTTTGTAGGGCAAGTTGATGTTTGTGATGCAGATGTTGAAATACCCCAAGATGCCATAAGAAGAATGGGCGTGGGATTTTTCCGCCGCATTGAGGAACCCCTTGTGGCGGATCGGTAAGGACAATGCTCCACTCAAGTGGAGCCCTCATCTTCACAAAATCAACAAGCTCCTACTGTTGGAGAAAACTCAGCACCAACACCGCAACCTGCTGAAGATCACCAGTCTCCTGGACAAGATGGTAGTCCCAGGCCGGATTATCCGCCCCCTCCAAGGGGCGGACAATCCGCCCCTGGCACCCCAACTTGTTCCAGAGGATCCAAAGGAGAAGTCAACAACTCTGAAGCTCCCAGGCCGGATTCTCCGGCCCCAAAGGGCGGATTATCCGGCCCTGGGTCTCCAAATCCAGTCAGGCTCTCTCAGGAAGATGGTTCTGGTTCTTCACCGCCCAGGCCGGATAGTCCGGCCCCTCCAAGGGGCGGATTATCCGGGCCTGAAGAAAATATTCAGCACCAATCGTCTGACAGTACCAGTGACCAAGATCAAGGTCAAGGCAGTAATCAAGACAAAGATACAACCATTGAATCCACTCCTTCAAGAAACAATAAGGATATTGAGGCTCGTCGCAAGGCTCGTGCTGATCGCAACCTTGAACTAAGAGGTCACACCCTTGACAAGGTCGTTGGTGATCTACGACGAAGGGTATCCACTCGAAGAGAGCTTGCTAGCTTCTGTGATCATCAAGCTCACATCTCCATGGTTGAACCAAAGAAGGTTTTTGATGCTCTTGAAGACCCCGATTGGGTTGTTGCAATGCATGAAGAATTAAACAACTTCGAACGCAACAAAGTGTGGAAGCTCGTAGAAAAGCCAAAGGATTGCCGCAATGTTATCGGCACCAAGTGGATCTTCAAGAACAAACAGGATGAAAATGGCATTGTTGTGAGGAATAAAGCACGACTCGTGGCTCAAGGATTCTCTCAAGTAGAAGGAATTGATTTTGGCGAGACATATGCTCCAGTGGCTCGCCTTGAGTCCATCCGTATCCTTCTTGCATATGCAGCTCATCATAATTTTAAGTTACAACAAATGGATGTTAAGAGCGCTTTCCTTAATGGTCCTCTACATGAGTTAGTATACGTCAAGCAGCCCCCGGGGTTTGAGGACCCCAAATTTCCGAACCATGTCTACAAACTCGATAAGGCGCTCTATGGCCTTAAACAAGCCCCACGTGCGTGGTATGAGCACCTTAAAGAGCTTTTGATAGACCGTGGATTCGAAGTTGGGCAAATCGATCCCACTCTTTTTACTAAGAAGGTCAATGGGGAGCTTTTTGTATGCCAACTCTATGTAGATGACATTATTTTTGGCTCTTCTAAACAAGCTTTTAACGATGAATTTTCAAAGCTTATGACTGACAGGTTTGAGATGTCCATGATGGGTGAGCTCAGGTTCTTTCTTGGCTTTGAAATCAAACAACTTAGAGAGGGAACCTTTATTAATCAAGCTAAATACATCCAAGACATGCTCAAAAGGTTCAAGATGACGGATCTCAATGGCGTTGCTACCCCAATGCAAACAAAGTGTCATCTTGAGCTCGATCCCAAGGGTAAAGATGTGGATCAAAAGGTATACCGATCCATGATCGGCTCTCTCCTTTACCTCTGCGCATCTAGGCCCGATATCGTGTTAAGTGTAGGAGTGTGTGCAAGGTACCAAGCCGCTCCTAAAGACAGCCACTTAGTGGCGGTCAAGCGAATCTTCCGATATTTGGTTCATTCCCCAAATTTTGGGTTATGGTATCCCAAGGGTTCAAGTTTCTCTCTATGTGGTTACACCGATTCAGATTGGGCTGGTGACAAAGATGATAGAAAATCAACCTCTGGTGCATGCCAATTCTTGGGCAGGTCTCTAGTGTGTTGGTCATCAAAGAAACAGAATTGTATTTCACTCTCAACCGCCGAAGCTGAATATGTTGCTGCTGCAAGTGCTTGTACTCAATTGTTATGGATGAGGCAAACTTTAAAGGAATATGGTGTCAATTGTGACAAAGTGCCTCTTTTATGCGACAATGAAAGTGCTATCAAAATTGCTTACAATCCTGTGTAGCATACAAGAACAAAACAAATAGAGATTCGCAACCACTTTATTCGGGATCATGTTGCTTGTGGAGATATTGCTCTGTCATTTGTAAGCACGAAGAACCAACTTGCTGATATTTTCACGAAGCCCCTCGATGAAGCAAGATTTTGTTATTTGCGGAATGAGCTAAATATCGTAGATTCAAGGAGCTTGGCTTGACTATTCTTGCACACTCACTTGCTCTTATTCATGTATTTGGCTTAGATGTGGGCATCGACATAGGGGGAGTGTGGTCCTAATTGATTGGGCCAACCCTCCCCCCATCATGCCGAAAGCAAGTAAAATCATTTCCCTTAATATCATTTTGTGATATGTGGGTCATCGATGAGCATTGGTTTTGAACTCAAGATACATCTTCGCGGTGTCATGCCATGCGCTCCAACATGGTGGCTTCGGCCACCGCCCTCTTCCTCGAGAAGAGTTGGTTTTTCATGGGTCTCGTTGGATTTTCTTGCGTACCTTTTGTTCTTATGGAAAACACACTCAAATTTGGCTTTTGATTGATTTGATTCTTGCAAATTTGGGCGTTAGCATCGCTCTTCTTCCTTTTTGGCGTTTCGATGCCAAAGGGGGAGAAGTAGTTCTAGTAGGTCACGTGGATTTGCAAGGGTCGGGCACAAGCTCTTCGTTTTTAGTCGTTTTTATTTGCTTGCTTGTGCCTTTTCTAGCGTGAACTTGTTTGCTATTTGTGTTGCTATTTGTGGTTGATTGTGTAAGACTATGTCGTACTCCACAGTTTGGTACTATGTTTGGTATTCATGGATTTCTGGATTTATCTATCATGGACCCCATTGAAGTCCCATTGAAGTCTGGAATTATGGAGCTTATTTGATGACATTTGGATTCAGGGGTTCATCTATGTATGTCATGGCTATATATTCCGGTGGTATGACTTTCTTTCACCAAACCTTAAAGTAGTGCTCTACCTAGTGTGTGTATTTGTATTCAAATGCAAATCTTAAATATATGCACACATCTAGGGGGAGCGTCTTTCATTATCTAAGGTGGCACTTGCCGTTTTCACTGCAAATCCTAGTATTGTCATCTAACACCAAAAAGGGGGAGATTGAAAGAACATTTCTTAATCCCTAGTGTTTTGTGTGTTAGATAACAATACCAAGGATCATTTAATGTGTGTTGAAGTGTTGCAGCTCAAAAATCTACCTTTGGGGGCGGATAATCCGGCCCCACCAGAGGCGGATAATCCGCCCCTCCCTCTGCCCAAGCCTGCGCAAGCCCCAGAAGGGGGGGGGGCGGAACATTGGCCGGACTTTCCGGCCAGGCCGGATAATCCGCCCCCCAGGGGGGCGGATAATCCGCCCCTCCTGCTCTTCGCCAAGGCGCAAGCCCCAGAGAGGGGGCGGAGTTTTGGCCGGACTTTCCGGCTACGCCGGATAATCCGCCCCAGGAGGGGGCCGGATAATCCGCCCCCCAAGTTTTTCTCCAAGCTTCACCAAGGCGCAAGCCCCAGAGAGGGGGGCGGAGTTTCCCCCGGAGAGTCCGCCCTTGGGGCGGAATTTTCCCAGGGGGCGGATAATCCGCCCCAAGTGGGGGGCGGATAATCCGCCCCCAAAATTGAGCAACGGCCAGATCTGGGGAGGGGGTATTTAAGCCAGCCTTCCCCTCCTGCCAGAACTCTTGATTCATCTCGAAAAAGAACAGATCAGATCTCAAAAGTTCATACAAGAGTGCTCCACCTAGATCCATCCAAAGGCCCCATCCCTTTGGGAATCAAAGGAGGAGAACTCGACCTTCATCATCAGCAATCAAGCGCTTCATCTCCTCTCCATTCATTTGGAGAACCTCCGATCTAGTATTTCTTGCAAAGATCTAGATCCTCATTTTTGTTTATATTGATAAACCTTGTTTTTGTGGCAGCTTGTTGTCATCCTGGGAGCCCCCAATTCGGTTGTGGGTGTGTGCCCCGATAGTATTGTAAAAGGCACCGGTTCCCGCCTCGAAGGGATCCAATAGTGGAGAAGGTGGATCAGGCCTCTCGTGGCGAGATCCATCGGAGAATAGGGTGAGGCCTATTGTGGCGTGGTGGTCTTAGAACCGCCCACCCCTCCAACGCAGACGTACTTCCCCTAACAAGGAAGGAACTGCGGTAAAACAAATCCCTGTGTCTCCGCGTGCTCCACTACGGTTTCCTCGCTCCTCTTTTACGTGCTTAGTAGTTAGGGTTTCATATAGGGAAATTCTCGTAGTTGCATATCTAGAGAATTTACCTTGTGTCAAGCCTAAAATTGAAAAAGTATATTAAAATTGGTTAGCACCTATTCACCCCCCCTCTAGGTGCCCATACGATCCATTTCAGTAAATAAAAATATTGTTGAGATGCTTATTGTCTGCTTGCCTTGTCATTTTGGTTATGGAAAAGCTCCTATACCATGTGCAAGGGATACCCCGTTGGCGGTTCTCAATGATATGCAAATACTTACAATGACAAGAACTTAACTGGGCCAAAGTTGAGTATGCATGAGGTGTGGCCCTCGTATTCAAGGGACTTGAGATTGCCAACTTATACTTCGTCAAGCATATACTCCATATTTGCCACTTTAACCTTAACCACTTCAAGATGCTTATGATAGGGGCAATGAGGGCTGAAAGCTAACAAGTACCATAATTTTTGGAAGCTCTTTTTGAAACTTGTAATCCATGCTTCCTTTACAAAAAGGTCTTTCTTCCACCATTATTGAGTCTCCACCTTCTACCTTTAGGCACCATTAAGAGAGCATAGTTGTCATTCGGTGTGCAGTGTTCCAAAGATTATTAATTGATGCATATTGTGATATTACATGTTCTTGTGCTATTTGTTTCTAGTCACCCTTGTGAACTTTGAAGGTGTCTTATGCATCTATATTGCTACTCTATGAGGGACAAGCTGATTGCCACTATGCTATGTTTTCTGTATGTGAAACAAACAAACGTTTTTTATTACATATTATTCATGATCTTTGTTTGTAGCTTGACATGTTGCATGCATAGTTACTATGTCCTATTGTTAGAACTCCACCTTTCATGCACATGTTTAGAGTTATTTTATCCCAGCTTTCAATGCTTGCAAATGGTTGGATCTTTATTGTGAGGCTGCATGCCACCTCAAAAATTATTCTTTTATCACTTACCTACTTGAGGACAAGCAGGAGTTAAGCTTGGGGATGCTGATACGTTGGAAACGTATCTATAATTTTTGATTCTCCATGCTTATTTAGTATCTACTTTGCTTTGCTTGTCTACACTTTGAGGTGCTTTTTACATGTTTTCTGGTACTAACCTACTAACAAGTTGCAATAGTGCCAGATGCCTGTTTTCTGCTATTTTTGGTTTCAGAAAAGTTAGTAAAGAAATATTCTCGGAATTGGACAGGACAAACGTCAAAGTCAATTACTTTCCGTGGGAAACAAGAAGTCCAGAGGGGAGCCGGAGAGGCCGACCAGGGTGGCCAGACCCACCCTAGGCGCGGGTGAGCCTTACCCCGCGCCTGGGAGGGGTGTGGGGCCCCTGGCCCCCGCCTCGGCTTCCCCCTTCGCCTATAAGAAGCCCCCGATGCATAAACCCTAGGCACCCGATCAAATCTCCACGAAACCGTCTGTAGTCGCCGCCACCATCACCCCTAGATCAGGGGGATCTGAAGTTCTTCCCGGCACCCTGCTGGAGGGGAGATCATCCCGGAGGCCTTCTCTCCGGTATGATGCGTGAGTAGTTCCACCTTGAACTATGGGTCCATGTAGTAGCTAGATGGTTGTATCTCCTCCTTTGTGCTTTCATGTATAGATCTTGTAGCTAGATGCGGGGATCCGATGGATATTGAGATTATTATGTTGGTTTGATTAATGGTTTTGTCTTTATGATTCTATCATGTCTGTGTTGTTTGTGATCTTGCATGCTCTCCGTTGTTAGTAGCTATCTTGGCCAAGTAGTTGCTAGTGACTCCAAGAGGGAGTATTTATGCTCGATAGTGGGTTCATGCCTCTAGTTTCCAAGAAAAGTGACAATAATCTCTTCCGTTGTAGATGTGCTGTTGCTACTAGGGACAAAACAACAGTCTCTTGTTCATGGAACATGTGGACTGTTTACCTTACACACTTTGCTTAAAGAAGTTATCTGTTGCTTGCAACTTAATACTGGAGGGGGTTCGGATGATAACCTGAAGGTGGACTTCTAGTCATATATGCAGTTGGATGGCGGTCTATGTATCTTGTTGTATTGCCCAATCGAATCTCATAGGATCTTTATGACTAGTAATTGCATTGTTATGCCTTGCTCAGTTCCTGTCAATTGCCCTGTTATAATTTGTTTACCCTTCATGCCATGTTATTTATCTAAGGAGAGCACCTCTAGTGAACTATGGACCCCGGTCCAATCTTTACCATTGATACATCTTCCACTGTTACTTGATTACTTGCTGCAAACCATTACCTTCCACACCATAAGTTTAATCCTTTGTTACAGCAAACCGGTGAGCTTGACAAACTCACTGATTCGTTGGGACAAAGTATTGAGTTTGTGTTGTGCAGGTCTCCACGTTGCTTGCAACACTTTTGAGACGTTTCCTTCCTCCTTCAGGTTCGATAACCTCGATCCCTACTGAGGGAAACTTGTTACTGTGCTCATCACACCTTTCTCTTGGGGTTCCAACGAAGTTTCCCACGTTAACACTGGGTACACGCATCAAGGACCGTTATCCCTTTCTCCCGTCGGTGCAATGAATCGTGAGTGGTGGCAGTAGCAATTTGGTGGTGAGTCGCGAGGATGGGAGAAGGGTTGAGCACTCATGGGAATAAATAGGGCAGGGAAACGACTAGATCTATGTTGAGGGGGCCACGAGGTCAATGCAACGTGACATGGGTTACCAGCGCCCCTGGGCTAGTCCCTCTAGGTCGGGGCGGCGTGGGAGTGGTGGACAATATGTCGGACCGCTGTGGATCGTTTTCTGTCTGGCATCCCCATAGCCCATTGTTGTGTGTGTGTGGTGTGTGTGTGTGTGTGGGGGGGGGGGGGGGGGGGGGGGGAGAGGGAGAGGCTATGAAAGTGCCAGTGGAGATGCTCTTATACACACCCAAAATAGCACAAATATTTGGAGAGCTTTTTCCCTTGAAACATCGCACCTTGCTTGCAAAAGACTATTTGCCAATCCTGCCATGATTCTACTGGATCTACCTATTCCCTCTATTCCATGCATATTTGACTTATTTTTCTTTAGGGACAAGGAGTCATTAATCGAACTTTTCTTTTGCTAAGTTACCGTCAACAACATTTTTTTGGCAAGATCTAACTATGGCATCTAATTGCTTTTGTGGAAGAAAATCTGATGCACAAAACTTTTTTTGAACGGGGATATGGGCCATGAAGGACCACGATACCGTGATATCGGGTGATACAGTAAAATAGAGGGGTTCAAAGTAAAAAATTACAAATTGGCCCTCAAAATTTGCACAAAAGACCCTTGAACAAAAAAAAAATAGAAAAGGTGATTCGGTACATGTCGTCTTCCTACACCGCGTCGAACAAATTTTGTGTATCCAAGTGTCGGTGCCCCCCTCCCCCAAGATGATAGCAAAACCCTTCAAAGAGGGGACTAACTATGTGTATTATCAACCTGGTAGATGTAATTTAAAATGTAATTATTAATATCGCAGTGTGTTGAAATTTGATGCAAAGTATGAAATAGAAGTCTTGCTCCATAAAAAATACAAATCAGTATAGCCTTAATATAATTTGATGCAAAGTATGAAATAGAAGTCTTGCTCCATAAAAAAGACAAATCAGTATAGCCTGAATATAATTTGATGCAAAGTATGAAATAGAAGTCATGCTCCATAAAAAAAAACAAATCATTATAGCTTGAATATTGTACATGTTCAGGATGCACATTGATTTCTTTTATTTTTACAACATGCACATACTCAAGTTATCACACAAAATTTTACAAGGTCACCTATGTGTGTGTATACACAGAAAAGGAAAATTTAAAATATTATGATAATTTGATACAAAAATGCCCACATTTTTTTGCGAAGAAATGTAGACAATTTGAATACCAGGTGGACACCGACTAGAAAGGTGAAACACCATGTCGACAAAAAGGTTCAGTAATTAGCTCTTGGCAAGAAAAACTTGTGCAAAATATATGAATTGTTTGGTTCCCGCGCTTTAGTGTCTCGCTCTGATCGCAAACCAACCCGTGGTTGGGTGGCTAGAAGGATGGTTGTACTCCTAGCCCACCAGAGTTCAAACCAAGGTTTGACACTGTGTGTTGTATAAAAGACGAAATATTCTTTCAGTAGGAGGCGACGTCCCCGTCGACAGTGAGACGTTCGTGGTGACTTCGTCAATCTCAAGACCCGATCCGCCGGCTCAGCCTCAGGAGGTGCTTATAGGGATAGGATGTGTGTGTGTATGTTCATAGGGGTGGATGCGTGTATATGTTGTGAACATCTATGACTATAATGTGTTTCTCAAAAAAAAAAAGTGTCTCGCCCTGATCTAGAGATATTGCAAAGATTCAGGCCTAGTGCCTTTTCAATTAAGCTATACTCCCGACATTCACAAGGTATCAAGGGACCCCTTTATTCTTTGAGTGCCTACTGCCTAGTCGGCGTTGAAATTCATTACCTACTTATTCCTGCCGATTTATTCCTACCTCGACGTGGAAATTCCTGATGACACTGTGATGACACGTCGAGAATACGAGTAGGCCAATTACTAAATAAAAGAGTGCGATAGGCCGAATGGCGCCGGAGAGAAAACGTGATGCACGATGTCCATTGTCAACTGAAATGGTAAAAGCAGGGGGCAATGAGGGTGCATCTAAACCTAGCTTATGACGACCGAACCAAATGAATCATCAAACCACCATTCGATCTATACCACCACTCGTTTTTCATCAACGCTTAAATAACTATTCCAGTTCAAGGCGAGTATAAATTTCTTAGCTCACTCATTCCATGAATATCTGTGTATGCCCAGAACCTTAATTCACCTCAATTTTTTATTTATTCGAAACATCATGGTTTCAAAACCATTTTTTTAATAACTGGAGAATTTTGGCCCCTACCAAAAGCAAAGATCTCAAAAGTAGTACTAGTACGAGAACCTCTTGGCAGAGAACATATATTCTGCACCGACCAGGCGACCACCTCCCACCTCTTCGATTTGCCACATCATATATATCGATCATCTATAAATATAGACCGTTCGGTCATGGCCACCATACAACTCCAACAAACAACAGCCTACACAGCTAGCTAGCCCTGAGGAACTGAGCTGAGATCATCCATCGACCGATCCAGGAAGGGAGAGCTAGCCGTCCACCAAACAGTCCGATCAGCAATGGCGGCGGAGAGGGTGAGGACGCTGGCGTCGCAGAGGGCGGTGGTGATCTTCGGGTGGAGCAACTGCTGCATGTGCCACGCGGTCCAGGCGCTCTTCACGGAGATGGGCGTGAGCTGGGCGGTGCACGAGCTGGACAAGGACCCCCGCGGCAAGGACGTCGAGAGGGCGCTCGCCGGCATGGTCGGCCGGAGCCCACCTGTGCCGACGGTCTTCATCGGGGGCACACTCGTCGGCCCCACCGACAGGGTCATGTCGCTGCACCTCGGCGGCCAGCTCGTGCCGCTCCTCCGCCAGGCCGGCGCCCTCTGGCTCTGAACTATCAAGGACAGCGATGCTGGCGCTGATGCATACGTTGGACTGTAGTTACGTGTGATCGAGCGCAGCCTCAGAAACTGAGCTAAGCCGTTGATCATAGCGTTCGTCCAGCGAGTGAACTTTGGAAAGGTCATCAGAGATATTAATGACCATGATCTCCCGGTTGTTTGCTTACCGAGTTATTGTGAGAGATATTAAAGATTATATGTTCAGATTGTTACTGCAATTTTGATGTTTTACAAGGCTGGCTGCTGTTTGCCAAGGATGTGAGCCCGCGAGCGAAGTCAGCAGTATATATAATGCTACTCGGTTCATGTAATACATTCACTCTACATACATTACGTCACACAGCACCCGTCTGTTAGCAGAAACCCTGTCGCTGTTTAGTTCGTCAGTTTTGCCAGTTAATAATAAACCAGTGCACCGTGATCTTGTTCACGACCTCCTCGAAACAGGCCAGGACTGCGGAGATTTTGGCCCTAATCTCGCAGACGGTGGGTCTCGGTACCGCGTGTCTTCTTTGGCCGGACGGGCAGGGACCTGCTTCTGGAGCTCAACGAGTTGGTGGATACACCTACCTCTCCCACCCCATCACCTGTTGATGATGGCGCGGGGACATGACGGTGAGCTTCTGAGGAGGACTCTGGCGGCGAAGGTGGCTCCCCCACGGCGGCAGACATCACCCTCCCTCCCCTGCCGCCGGACCAGGCCGCCCGCGGGGAGGGGGGAGCAGCTCACTGCCTCCTTGTCCTGGGCCTCTGGGGGTGGTTCATTCTTTCATGGCCGACGCCCCCTGTCCCTGAGCGCCTCGGGCAAGCTTGTCCCAGTGGACATCCTGCGTTGCTTCCGTCCTGACCCCTAGGTGTCCATCAGCCTCGACATCCTCCAGTACGGCTCAAACCTCGACCCCGCGCAGTCTTTGGGGAAGGGAGATCCCTCATATCTCCTCTTAGTCTTCGGAGGATACCTCGAGGAGCGTGGGGTTGGAGGTCTGCTCTCACCCCTCCCCGTGGTCTCTGGGCGTGGTGTGTTACACCCTGGCTCCAGACACGCCAGACCTTGGGGCTCTACTGCTAGCCATGGCTGACACCGACACCTCCATGGCGGGCAAGGCACGCCGCTCTAGGGCTCCTCGTCAGCCTCCACCGCCCCCGCCCCCCTCGCGCCACAACATTTGCCTCGCAGGGTCCAGGGCTGGTCTGACGGGCCCCGAGCCGACGGTGGTTGAGAAGGCCACGAAGCGCGTGATGGCGCGCGACGAGCTCCCAGGTACTACCTCGTCCCCTGCCCTGACCCTCCCCTGCCTTGACCCCATAGATTCCTACATTAATTCCGTCTAGATCCAGGTTCTTAGTGCTAGATTCTGTTCCGTTGGCCCACCTGGGAGAGGTGGCCTCATACTGTGGGATCGTCTTCTGCACGAGAGCAGGAACGATCCCTGATCCTTGCCGAGTCTAGGGCTTCCTAGCATGGACAAAGCAGGGATCCACCTCCTAAGCCTGATGGCAGGGTGGTCACCCATCGGACTCCCTAGCCGGGGAGACCACGTGGGAGGCCGCCTAAAGCAAGCTCGAAACGCCAGCCCTCCACCCGTGCCCGTTCGACCCCCAATATGGGGGTCCCCCCAGGACTGATCCACCCATAATGAACATCATCCGGGCTATCGGGGCGTTTATTTGGAACATCAGGGGGTTCAGACATGAGGACCGTCGCAGATAGATCAAGGAATACCTTCGTCAAGAGGAGCCGAATATTGTCAGCCTCTAAGAGACGATTCGCCAGGAGTTCTCCATTGTTGAGCTAGATGATATGGATCGGGGAGACGATTCGCCAGGAGTTCTCGCCTGCCAATGGCCACTCGGGAGGTATTCTTCTTGGTGTGAAGGAGGATACATTCGAGATAGATGATATGGATCGGGAAGAGTTTTTTATAAGCATGGATCCCACCCATAAACAGTCTCACCTTAAATGGGGGGAGATCATTGTTTATGGCCCCGCGAACCATCGGAGGTTCGCCAAGTTTTTGCAGGAGCTTAAGTCGAAAGTGGAGCGGACTGAGATTCTAGTTATTATTGTTGGGGACTTTAATCTTATCCGCTCTGCTGAAGACAAGAGCTCTGCGAATGTGGACTTTTTTCAGATGCGTGTGTTTAATGACTACATCCAATCTCGCTCTTCAAGAGATCGTCCGGGTGGGTGCCAGATACACGTGGACCAACAAACAGCCCGACCCCAGATTGTCAGTGTCAGATACACGTGTTCCAACAAGCAGCTCAGACCCCATCCGCAGCGTTCTAGACAGGGTGTTTGTGTGAGTGGAGTAGGAATTAGCCTTCCATCCGTGCTCTCTTGTTCACGACGTAGTAGCTGCTTTAACTGGTTCCAAGATTTAAGGCATCGCACGATGGCACAAGCAAAACAAAACTATCGTGTTGTAGCAGGCGTTATGCACAATAACTAATCTTGCATCATAAGTGTTGCCGCCTAATCCAGGGGACGTGGAACACTTGTTACTTGTCAGTCACTATGTCATGGTTGATTTTTAGGGGCACTTTGAAAAATTTATATTCAGAGAAACTATTTGAAAAATACATATTTTAAAAAGCATTTCATAAAAGTGCCTTTAAAAATAATAAATATAAAGGCACTCTCTAAATTGCCTGCAATAATATATTTATTTTTCAAGAACTTTCTTAAATTGCCAGCAAAAATCTGATTATTTGCGGCACTTTGCAAAGTGCCGGCTGGTAAAATCTACGCCGATCACGTCCAGAAACAAACTGGTACGACCCACCTGATGTAAAAAAGGACATTGGGAAAAGCAATCAAACGATAAAAAGGACATTGCCGGTCGCATCCTTCCCGCGATCCCGTTCTATATGCCGCCTCCTCTATCTTCTGCCGTGCCGCCACAAGTGCTCGGCTTCCCAATTACCGCCGCGCCTGACTCCTGTGTTTTACGGTACAAACTGATGTAAGTTAAAACATATTTTAGATAGATCAAATGACATACTACCATGTTAACTTCAGAATCATAATTTGTTCATGAAAATAAATATGAAATATAAAGAGCCTGTACCGTGAGCTTGAATTCATGTATAAAGCCTACCATTTTATTGGAGGCATTATGTAATAATGCCTAAAATTGTATTTTGAGGTATTTTTTTTGAAAATTCCTAAAGTTATTTTTAAGGCACTTTTGCAAAGTGCCAACACAAATTATTTGAGACTTTCCTAATAGTGCCTTAAATTACTCCCTCCGGCCCATATTAATTGACTCAAATTTGAGATTTGAATGAACCTAGACAACTTATTTAGTATATAGGTTCATCCAAATTTTGACAAATCAAAGTCAATTAATATGGATCAGATGGAGTAGTATAAGGCAGTTCCTAAAATGGCTTAAAATATCTATTTTTTAGGCAGTTTTGTAAAGTGCATTTAATGATTTTTTCCTACCCATTTGATTTGTGTCTTAGATAATCAACCGTGGTGTAGTTAGTAATCCCTCCGTTTTAAAATATAAAATGTTTTAGGTTTATGAAGAAAATTCATCTAGACTTTTTTTAGTGTCTAGATTCATTCTAAATCTAAATAAACCTACATATTAAAAAAAATCTAAATACATTTGTTTTACAAAGCTAACAGCGATATGGTGGAAGGTGCGGAGATGGGTAGGTTTGTGTTCGGGGTGAGAGAAATTAACACGTACGCAAGCAGTACCTACGTGCGGTGAATTGATCCCATGGGCGCGTCCGGTTTGATCCAGCAGCAGGACATCGAAAACGCGGATAATATTACTAGTACCTTCTGTTCGCATCCCTTCACCTTTCGGTTCCTGCCGCTGCCGGCGAGCTAGCACTTGGGCTGTGGCCGATCTCCGTCTCGACCGATTGTTCGCGTGGGCGCGCGTGTTCACCGTCTCAGGTGCCACCGTATCTACTGTCAGGTACGTGGACTCAGGAATCGATCGGGCGAACCTACTGGCACTGTGGGCGGGCGGCGGGAACACGTGCTGAAGATGTCGGAAGTTTTTTTTTTCCTTTTTTTTTTTGCTAGCAATCTGGAGTAGTATCACAGATATGCAAACAAATAAAAGTGAAAACGACCTTATAGACCCACCTCAATGCATAACTATTGCTCCATTCAATTTTAAACAGATAAAAAAAGCTAAAAATGACTGAAAAAAAGGACAAATGTCGGGATGGTCTATCAATAGATTTGGTCTCATAGGATTAATTTTGGATGTTAAATTCGTAATAAAAGATTGTATACATCGACTGATGCAGAGGCCGAGGCTTTACTCTTCTTTTCAAAAAAAAGGATTAATTTTCGTGTATACGTAGGCGTGTAGGTTTATATTCCCATCGAGACGGCTCTCGCGCTATGCACATTCTCATCCCGTCGACACGCCACCCTAGGCACGTACTCCCTCTATTTTTTATTACTCCTACTTCGCGTTCTAAAATTTCTCAGACTCACATTTTGTTAACTTTGACCAAGACTATAAGAAAAAGTATATCAACATTTGCAATTCCAAATGCATATATCATAAAAAATATTATTCGTTTCCGTCTATATTAATAAATTTAACTTTGTCTAGATACGAACGCACCTAGTCCAAATAGTAGTTAACTAGACAGATACGAATCTAGATAAAGTCGATGACATTAATATAGACCGGAGGGAATACTCTAAATTTTATATCATAGATACTTTTATTTTTTGTTAAATATTTGTTCAAAATTTATTTTATTTTAACTTTGATTGAACCTAGAATGCAATTGAATTGTGGATGGAGGGAATGCTATGTCACATAATACTATTCCAACTGTCTCGATGGAAGTAGATTGTCCATGATGTTCTTCTGAAGAGGAGCCTCCACATGATGTTTTTTTTTTTAGATAACAACTAATGGCATTCAATCATGGCGAAACCGATTACAAACGACACCACAAAAAAATACAATATGGACCCAGAAGACCCGACACCGTACTCCCAAATCGCAATCAAGCCCTTCGTCCTCATCGTCACCACCCAGATACAGGGACCGGATCCGGAGGCCGCCCATCTTCAGACACCATCGAGTCACCGCCGCCACCTTCGCCGCATTGGGCTTTGAACACCGCAGGGTGCCCACCCCGAGGGATGAGAGCTAATAATCTTTTCCAGACCGCCGGGCATGCAGGAGATGGTGGAGACCAAGCAGTTCCTCCAATCCAAGGTCCCCGAGCAGTAGGTCCCAACCATCGACGCCACACCTAGCCTCCTCCTCCCCTCACCACCATGACCAGCCGGAGGAAATTGCAAGACGCGACAGTCACATCTCAAAAAAAGACCCAAAACAACCCTAACGAGGAAGGCGGTTGTACCATCCTCTTCCCCTCCCTCGCCACCACGGCCGGCCGAGGGGAAGACAACAGCAGCAGCATCCTTCCGACTCCCGAAGCTCCACGGCAAAGTCGAAAAACGACCACGCCCGGAGAGACCACCCTCCCCAGATCCGCCGATCTGAGAGAAAAGCTGGCCAGCAGCTCGTCGGCTCCGCCACAAGTGGCCTTGACGAGATGGGGATCGAGCTCCGGCACCCTCATTCTGACGCGACGCCGCCTCCGCCATCCAGACGACGACTCCCAGCACCCTATCAGATCTCCAGCCCTCACCACCGGCGGTCCACCGAAGCTCCGCCTCCATGGAACCACCGCCGTCAGGGACCACAACCGCCAGCCCGCCGGAGCAAGGACTCCGCGCAGCAGCCGCCGCGCCAGCGTGCCCCTCGCCAAGCACGCCGCCCGCCATGGCCTCTCGGCCCGCGCCGTCTTGTCCATGGGCGGGGGAAGGAGGCCCCCCCGCCGCCAGCGCCCAGGCTTTTCCTGGCGACGCCATCCGGCGGCGGCGGGGAGGGGTGGGAGGGTGATAGGGGAGGCCGACGGCGACGATTAGGGTTTGTCCCCGTCGCCCGCGCGGGGGGTGACGTGGGACGGGAGCATGGAGTAACCTACATGCGTTCGCAAGTTGCAGCAACTTCCTCCACATGATGTTCATTTGGTGTCTAACCAACAGCAACAAGGAGAGCCTCAACGTTTAGGATGCACAATAATTTATTTTATTTTTACAAAATACACATACTCAAATCACGTCACCAATGTTTACAAGGTCAGCGTATATGCACGTGTGCACACCAGAAAATAAATTAAGAAGTCTTAATAATTTGATACGAAACTGTGTACATTTTGAATACCAGGTGGACATCGACCAAAGAGGTGAAACACCATGTCGACAAAAGGTTCAGTTAGCTCTTGGCAATGAAAACTTGGGCAAAATATATGAGTACAATATGGCATGGGCCGAGCATGCATGGTATGCCACTAGTCTCGAGTGTAAGAGGTTCTCCACAACACAATGTAGCAATCAACCGTGTTGGCTTTATAAATTTAAAGTCGAGCTGTATAGACTTTTATCTTAAAAGACCGGTCTCGAGTGCTCCACAATTGTTTTGGTTCCCAAGCTAGCGTCATCTTGATTCAGAAAATATGGTAAAGATGCATTTAAATGGTTCAAGCTTCATGCCTTTTCAATTAAATTGTGCTACCGACATTCACGTGGTATCAAGGGACCCTTTATTCTTTGTGCGCCTACTGCCTAGTCGGCGTTGAAATTCATCACCTACACTTATACCTGCCGATATTCCTACCTCGATGTTGAAATTCCTGATGACATTGTGGTGACAGTACGAAGTAGGCCAATTAAAAAGGATGTGCTAGCCAAATGGGGATCCGATAGAAAACGTGATGCACGATGTCTACTCCAAGTGTAAGTATTCTTTGTCAACTGAAATGGTAAAAGGAGGCAATGAGGGAGGATCTCTAAAAACCTAGCTTATCAAAGAACCCAATGAATCATCAAACCATCATTCGATCTATTTAACTTTTCAATTTTTACTTATTCGAAATATCAACTTTTCAAAAACGTTATTTAACTGAAGAATTTTGGCCCCTACCAAAAGCAAAAGATCACAAAAGTAGTGTGATCACAAAAGATCACAAAAGTATCAGAACCTCTCGGCAGAGAACATATATTCTGCACCGGACACCTCCACCTCTTCGATTTGCCTCATCATATATATCGATCATCTATAAATAAGCACCGCCCGGTTATCACCATTATACAATAACAGCCTACACATGTATAGCTCAGAAGAACTGAGCCTTGAACATCCATCGACCGATCCAGAAAGAGAAAGATAGCCAAGTAGCCACCAAACATTTGACCAGCAATGGCGGCGGAGAGAGTGAGGAGGCTGGCATCGGAGCGGGCGGTGGTGATCTTCGGCGTGAGCAACTGCTTCATGTGCCACGCGCTGCAGACGCTCTTCTCGGAGATGGGCGTGAGCTGGGCGGTGCACGAGCTGGACAAGGACACCCGCGGGAAGGACGTCGAGAGGGCTCTCGCCGGAATGGTCGGTCGTCGGAGCCCGCCCGTGCCGGCTGTTTTCATCGGCGGCGCCCTCGTCGGCCCCACCGACCGGGTCATGTCGCTGCACCTCGGCGGCCAGCTCGTGCCGCTCCTCCGCCAGGCCGGCGCCCTCTGGCTCTGTAGAATGATCAGGGGGAAATGACTGATGCGTACGTGCAATTACCTGTGACCGCAGCCTCAGAAATTGAGCTAAGCTACTGATCGTATAGTGCTGCAGAGCTACTTAAATGTGGAAAGCCAGTCCAATGTATTAACGGATATGATCTTTCACTTGTGTACTTCCTATGAGATATGGGTGTTTTGAGAACGATGAAATTAGCTTTCCTTCAAAAAAGAAAGAAGCTTATACTCCTTCCGTCCCAAAATAAATGATGTGGATTTGTCTAAATTTGCATGTATTTATACGTGTTTTAAATATATAGATACATGTGAATTGAAACAAATTCAAATCACTTATTTTGTAACGAAGGGAGTAGATGTTTATATCGTCATGGCAGTTTTTATGATTTATGAGACTGCTATATGTAAAGAGAGTGTTTTTACGGTACCCTGGTACTCCCTCAGACTTATATGGAGTACCAATTAAATCTGACCGCTTGTCTCTGGGGGCATTCTAGACATTCATACAGTTTAAAGCTTAAAATTTAACCTAATGGCCGGAGAAAATTTGAAGCTGTGTCCGCAAATTTGGTTATGGCTTCTATTTTCCCTAATATCGCGAGCATTAGTTTGTTATTTGTACACAATGTTCTGAAAACATTTGATTGTCATGCGTTGCTTCTCCACTGCTGAAATCATTTGCCATTTGATCTGATATAGGTTGATGATCATCATGGACAAACCTGACAAGGTGGGCCCAACTCGAGCTAACGAGACAAACATATTTGAGTTAAGACGAGTTCAAACTTTTCTAACAAGTCCAAATGCGCGAACTTGTGTTTGCCTGAGTTTCAGCCAAAAAAGTCCCTCCAGCCAAAATGGTCCCCTAAGATTTTGTCCTATGATTGATTACACTCAACTTGGTCAGTTATCGTGAACATACAGCGAACTTCACAAGACTTATGATCAAATAGCCCGAGGAAAAGCAGACACAGGGACTAGAGCAGAGAGATGTGGTACTAGAATACCATTGGCTGCAAAGATATTGCTGTAACCGGACATAAAAAAATTGCTCGAGAGAATGTTATATTTGCTCCTGTACTCTAAATGATCTGGCCAGCATGAAAGGAAGGATAATATATGGGATCAACTATTCCACTAGCGTTTTTGAAATAGGCTTTCGCCCCGCTTTATAAATAAAGCAACCATCCACAACAAGTCACAAGGTTCACACCAACCACGCAACACATGCTGGGGACACAGCACAAGACAACCCAAAAAAAAACGGAAAAGACCACCTCGCCAAGCGAGGACACACCAAAAAGAGAGAGGCTACGCCTGACTATGGGGGGAGACGCCGCACTGCCTCCAAGAGACGTCGTAGAGTCGCGTCCAGCCTCGCCTTGTCCCGCTGTCTACACAACGGGTACCAGAGCTGCAAGGAGGCCAGAAAGTGGAAAACCGAGTCCGAGGCACGCCGGGGAAGTATCTTCTCAATAACCATCTTATTCCGGATGTTCCATAGTGACCAAGACATCGCAGCAAACACCAGCCAGAAAAGGCGGCGGCCCTTTCTTGCTTGGTTTGCTTGGGTTTCGAGGAATTCACCGAGATCATGGGCCTGCCAGTCCGGGCACAACGCATCTCTGATGAAGCTCCAAAGAAACCTAGCCGCGGGGCAGGCGAACATTATGTTGGCGCCCGTTTCCGGGATCCCACATAATGGACACAGCCCATCCCCTGGCCCATGTCGCTTGGACACCTCCACTCCCGAGGGGAGCCTATCGCGAAGCAGCTGCCACACAAAAAATTTAGTCTTGAGCGGAAGGGAAGCCTTCCAGAGAGGCTTGGTCCATGGAAGAGCGGTGCGGCCAAACAGGGCCCGGTAGGCCGAGCTAACCGAGAAGGACACAGACGGAGAGAGGCTCCACGACACCTTGTCGGGCTCATCAGCCAAGGAGTCCGGGAGCTTCGCCCTAAGTTCCCTCCAAGCTTCAGTTTCCTCCGGGCCGAAGGTACGACGGAATGAGATGTTCCATGTACCCTCTCGAGCCGCGGCGGATACACGGAGCATTGGATCAGAACAGATAGCGAAGAGGCTCGGCTATACCTCTCGTAGGGGGCGCCCCCTGAGCCAGGAATCCATCCAGAACATGGTCCCCTCCCCATTCCCAATAGAGAACGTGGCCTCTAGCCGGATCTCTTTCTTGATCTCCTGGACGGAGTGCCAGAACTGGGAGCCGTCCCGCCTGTCGCAATCGAGTAGGGGGCGATTCCACTAGCGCTAGTCCTCGACATCTTCGTCTTTACGTCCGTCAACTCGGCCGGAGAATTAGAGCAATCTACATGATCAAAAATTGGTGATTCATGGAACCAAAACGCGACATGTTCCATGCTTTGGCGACATCCAACATAGCATGATGGATATAGGCTCGTGCTACTCTTTTACTCTATGTGTTGTTGGTCTTCGCGATCGAGACATCGTCACGGATAACATACAAAACATAACCTATCCAAAAACAAATGGTCAAGCAATTTTCAATAGTACTCTTACATTTTTTATTTTCTACGGAGTATATTTTTTAAGGAATCCTGCATTTGTTTTCGAGATTTTTCTAGGAAAATTTCCTTTCGAGAAATGAACCCTATATTTTAGTGCCGTAGACTGGCCTTGTTGCATTTCGGCCTGATCCAGCCCGGCCTGTCCAACTAGACAATTGCAAACGGCCTGCTTGATGTCTCAGCCACTCACCCGTCGTCTTCCGATTCGCCGGCGAGGAACGCGAGGTTTCCCATTTCCTACTTGGAACCCCTGATGCCTCCGCCAGTCCGCCCCAACCCACATCCTCGGATTCTCCAACGACGCCGCGACGCGCCGCGCTCCACGGCCTCCACTCCAAGCCCTCCAGATGGCCGCGCCGCCGTCGCAGCCCATGGAGACTACTAGCGACGCCGACGCCACCACCGTTGACTCCCTCAAGGACGACAACATCGAGGACATCCTGCTCCAGCTCCCGTCGCCGGCGTCCCTCGCGCGCGCCGCGATCTCCTCCCGGCGCTGGCGCCGCGTCGCCTCAAGCCCCGACTTCCTCCGCCGCTTCCGCGAGCGCCACCCCTCGCCGCCCGTCCTCGGCCTCTTCGTCTCCCAGACGGATCTCGGCCATCTCCCCGTCTTCCACCCGTCGGCCTCCGTCCGCTCCGACCCCGATCTCGCCGCCGCCGCGCGCGGGGGAGACTTCCTGCTCACCCGCCTGGAGCACGACCCGGCGTGGCGCCTCCGGGACTGCCACAACGGCCGCCTCCTCCTCTGCAGAGGCGACTCCCTCTCCATCTATGACCCCGTCTCCCACCGCCACGTTGCCGTGCGGCGTTCATCGAAGGACGACCCCTGCCCTGTATCAGGAGCAGAATACATGTCAGACTGCCTGCTGGGCGGCCATGGGGAATCCTTCCGCGTGGTCAGTGTGCAGCGAGACGGCACAAGGCTGCGAGCCATGGAGTACCGCCCCAGTTCGCCGGACTGGCGCTGCCACCCGTGGGTGGATGGCGTTGCTGTGGCAACACTCTGCACGCCGGCAATGCCCGCCGCCGCAGCCGGGCTTATATTCTGGAGACGTGATCAGAATTCCTCGCTCCTTCTCGACACCAGCACCATGACATTCTCCACGGTCCCTCTCCCAGCTCCGCTACTCGTCCTCTCACCACAGTCAATAAGGCCGCGGCAAGTATACGGCATAGGAGATACCGAGGCCGGCGAGTGTTGCCTTGCGGTCATCGTCGGCAGAACCACGTTGCAGGTGTGGCTACTCAAGAAGAACGGTGCTGGCGATATGTCATGGGAGTTGGAGAAGCAAACTGAAATTAACGAGCTGACCGGCTTCACCCGGCGGTTTCGCGTCTATATGGTGTCTGCGGGACAAGCTCTTGTGTACTCTACGGGTAGCAAGTATTCACACTTTGTCATTGATCTCAAGAACCTGACCCTCAAGGATAAGTTTCTTTGTCATCGTTTCATGGCCGCTTACCCTTTCCAAATGGCATGGCCACCTGCTGGCTTCGTGCCTACTTCTACTTGTGAGAGATCCACTTATGCTTGCGGAGGTATGTGTGAAATTTGCAGTTTTCTTTGCTTGTAACCTGTTGCAGAGAACTTGCTGATGATTTGGGGTCACAATTCCAATCACCATACGATTTGGTATTTAATCAAATTGAATTATAACTACAGTAGTATATTTAGTGCTTACAGATCAAGCTGAAGCTATGACAATAGACAATAGCACCATTTTGCGCTATCAACTATCGTGATAGACTGAATTTTTGATAATTATGGGTAAAACTACGTGTTTACCATTTTCATCTTCCCACCATTTACAGATGCAGAGAAGCAACATGAGGCATCATCTTCTAGTAGGAAGCGGAAGCACGAGGAGGAAACGCCGTTGTCATGTGATAATGAAACGACGGAGCCAAGTATCTCCACATCCTCTTTGAAGAATGAATCATCCCAGGAGAAATTCTGCTATAGTCCTGGACCACATCTTAATTAAAGAGGGAGATCAACACCTGCACGCTTCAATGCCTTCTTGTGAGCAAATATATTCATCAGTGTCCTTGTATGTGCAAGTTTGGATAGGATAAACTCTGTACTTGGACATAATATCTGAGACTTCAACTTACATTTCTTTGTAGAGAAACAGAGCAAAAAATTTATTCGATGTTCTGTTACTGAATATGTATGTATATACATTGTATTGCATGAAACAAACCAATATATCAACATCAAGAGAATTACAATAATTGGTACCTAATTTGGCACTGTCAGGTCTTGTAGAACATTTTTCTTGTATATGCTCTGCAAGAATATCTCATGAACCTGCATGAACTTGTCTGCATCGCACACACATTGCTCAACTAGAACACGATAACTCTGTCAGTTCAGCTTTGTCCTTTGCCGTACTCACGCTGTTTTTTACTCTTTATTAACAGCGGTACTGGGTGTTGAGATATAGCTGACTAAGTTGGAGCTGCGAGTACTGGGTGTTGAGATATAGCTGACTGAGTTGGAGCTGCGAGTCTGTCGACCTCTGATGCTGATCAAGACAATAAAGATCAGTCGTTGTTTCCTGATCTCCAGTTCTGTTTGGTGTTCTGCTTTTTGACTTGTTGTAATAAGATGCCCTGTAAAGTTGGCTTGTACTAGTAGTCATGAACTGTTGGAGTAGGTTGTAATTTTGTTATACTTTAGGGTATTATGTGTAAAAGTGTGAGAAGAGTCGAGAAAGAGAGAGAAGCTCCAGAACTCCTTCTTATCCCATTTGTTATGTATCTGGAGATATATGAGAAAAGTGGAAGTGAATCAAGGATAGTTTTTTCTGAATCTTTCCCTCAATATCTTCATGGTATCAGAGCAGGACAAATCCAGTGCGGTTCTCCTGCGATTTTGAGCAGATCCGCCGGCAAGGAATTGGATCGAGGCGGAGCTTGAAGGGTGTTGTGTCGCCTACACTGGATTGGTCGCCGAGCTGCCCCAAGTTGAAGCCTCCTCTGTCGGCCCTCCAATCCTCTTTTTTCCTGAGTTCTCTTCCGTCTGCTGCCGGTGTACGTCCGTGAGGGAGCGGCGTTTGGATTCAACATTGGTGCCGCTTCCAGACTTCCAGTTTAGCCCGCAGCTGCCAACTGTCGTGGGGTGGGTTCTGTGAAGCTCAAGTTCAAGATTCTTCTATCTTCTTTCGTGTACTGAAGAACCCAAGATACAACGTGGTAGTGCTGCCGTTAATTGTTCAGCTAGACTGTGTAATTTTCGTGCTGTCAGAATAGTCCTATGTGGCTGATTGTTATTGCTCATATTGCAACTTTGGAAGCTTAATACTTCCTGGTCGTCGCCACATCTGCCGATGAAGTGTACCTGTTTTACTGTTGCTAATACTTTGTTGTGCTGCTGGTGTACCATTTGAGAACAACCTGTACTAGTGCATCCAATTGACACCAATTCTAGTTGTAGCAGAATAGAAAACAAGCCCTGTGAGACTGCTTTTACATGTCGTTGTTCCAAGTCTCTAGAAGGCACAACTGCTATTTTTTTTTCTTGCTCCTGATTGAACTACCAGTTCAGAGAGTACTTGTTCTTGGTGTATTTCTTAGTTGAGAATAATGTCAGGAACAGACAAGGACAAGTCAGCTAACTCGAGTATCGACAAAATGTATGAGATATTTAGTAAATTGCTGGAACAGCAGCAACACAAATCAGTTCCTGAGGCAGTCAAGTATGCTCTTGAGTCCAATCCAGTGAGGTTGTCAGGTCCCGAGAATTATGTTAGTTGGAAGCGTCATGCTCAGTTGATTCTGAGCTCTCATGGGTACGAACACTTCATGCTGCTGATGAAGAAAATGTAAAGAGCGACGACACCTCAGCTAGACAGATCAATGATAGAGTCTTGGTCTGGTTATTGGGAAGTATGGAGCCTATTGTGCGCCAACAGGTTGAGATCATGACAACGGTATTTGAGGTATGGGCTGCACTAGAGAAACAGTTTTCTGGTAAATCAAATAAAATGTAGGCCACTCGTATTATCGGTGAACTCACTCATCTGAACCAAGGCACTCAATCTGTAACTGAGTATGCTGGTGAGGTGAAACGTTTATACATGGATCTGCATTATTATCATCCTTTTAACCCTGTTGATAAGAATGATTTAGCCATTCATCACGAATGGTTTGAATCGATTGTGGCCAAGCTTTTTCTTGATAGACTAAACCAGGAATTTAATCTGCGACGTCAAATCATTTTTTCTGAAACTGTTTGGCCTGGCCTTGATGATATCATATCTAGTGTCCTTGAGGAAGAGACATGATTGTCTCAATCTAAGGAAGGTAACCCGAAAGGTGGGGAAGATCGTGCAACTCTGTCTATGTGACCTCGTCATGTTGCAAAGCCATTCAATAAATTGGAGAAGAGTAAATTATATTATGATCATTGCAAAAGGAATGGGCACACAAAAGACACCTGTTTTGAACTGCATGGTTTTCCATCTTGGTGGGATAAAGGGAGAACTCGGTCGGGGGGAGTTCAAGCAGCAATTAAAAGGCAAGCTAACCACATCACATCTGTGCGGGACTCACCGGTGGTAGATGCACGAGCTCTCGAGGAATTCAATTCCAAGATTAGACTCTCTGAAGGCACTTCCTCCTCCCAAGGTCCCTCTAAGGCTGAATCCAGTGTCCTAGCCACTACCTCCCAAGGTAAAGAATGTCATCAAGCCTATACTACCACATCACAATCAAAGCCCTGGATCATTGACATGGGAGCTACGAATCATATGACCGGAGCTTCTGAACTGTTTAGTACCTATACTCCTTGTTCAGGTAAGGACAAGGTACGTGTAGCTGATGGATCCATGGCACCTATTGTAGGACGTGGATCCATTAGATGCACCAAGACGTTGTCCTTATCTCCTGTTTTGCACGTCCCTAAATTTCCAGTTAACCTATTGTCAGTTAGCTCTCTAAATAAATCTCGTAATTGTAGGAGTTGGTTTGATCCTACTTGTTGCGCTTTCCAGGAACTAGGAACTGGGAGGCTTTTGGGGACTGGGACCAAGCATGATGGACTCTATTACCTAGATGATGGAAGTAATGAAGTTGCCCTCACATCTTCTTTTTCTTCTAGCCAGGAGCTTCTACTTCATCATCGCAGGCTTGGCCATCTTTCTTTTGTAGTCTTATCTTGTTTGTATCCTACTTTGTTCAAGTCATGTCCTAAAAAACTCCTGGTATGTGATGCTTGTGAGATGGCTAAACATACCAGGGGTACTTACCCTAGTGTTGGTTTGAAGAGTAGCAAACCATTTTAAATAATTCATTCAGATGTCTGGGACCCTGTGAGGTTCAGTCTATCTTAGGACACCGATGGTTTGTAATCTTTATCGACTGTTTTAGCCGTTATACTTGGCTTTATCTTTTAAAACACAAGAGTGATGTCTTGTCTGTGTTTAGAGACCTATGTGCTTTTATTAAAAACAAGCATACCGCCACTGTTAAGATTTTACGTTCAGATAATGGTACCGAATATGTTAATACAGAATTTGGTCAATTTTTGGCCTCCAATGGTATAGAACATCAGACTACTTGTGTTAATACGCCTGAGCAAAATGGTGTCGCGGAGCGTAAAAATAGGCACTTGCTGGAGGTTGCACGTTCACTTATATTCACAACAAATATACCTAAGTTTCTTTGGGGTGAAGCGATAAAAATGGCTACATATTTGATAAATCGTATGCCTCTTTGAGTCTTAGGCTATAAAACTCCAGCTGAGTGTCTTTTCAACTCAAATGAATTTATTGTCCCTCCAAAGGTGTTTGAGTGTGTTTGCTTTGTGCATGATTATAGAAATTCAGTTGGTAAATTAGATCCACGGGCCATCAAATGTGTGTTTGTAGGTTATTCTCCATAAAAAAAGGGATACACGTGTTGGTGTTCTTCGGAGCATAGATTCTTTGTAAGCATGGATGTAACCTTTCGTGAACACGAGTCCTATTATGGTCCTGCAAGTAACACTGGCATTACCTTGGCCACACCTGAAGTGCAACAAGAAGGAGGACATGATGATACGGTGAACCCAGTTCTTGTTCCTTCTTCAGGTGGCTCTTTAACTCTTAATAATGCTCAAAGTCAGGGGGAGGAGCAAGATGATGATGGTGACTCCTTCCAAGGAGACACAAGAGATGCAATGGGGGATTCATCACTTCCATCACAAGGCGCAGAGTCTCCCATGCACGAGGACCCAGGTACTGGTAACTCTTCTAGTTCTATTGCTCCTACTAGCACTACAGATCGGAGTTATAACCAACCGACTACTCATACCGATCAAGATGTCTCCCAAGATAATTTGCCTATTGCCTTGAGAAAACCAACTAGAACTCGAAATACTCCAGCACACATCAAAGACTTTGTTGGGTATAAACATGACATAGCTAATTTCGTTTCCTATAAGTATTGTAGTCCATCCTTTCAGAAGCTTTCTTGCCTCTTTAGACTATGATTTCATACCATCTCGCTGGGAGATAGCCATAGAGGACCCGAAATGGAAGGATGCCATGCTTAATGAGATGAAAGCTTTGGAAAAAAATAAAACTTGGGAGCTAGTGGATCTGCCTCCAGGTAAGCATCCCGTAGGATGTAAATGGGTTTTTACCGTTAAACATACTCCAGAGGGAAAGGTGGATAGATATAAAGATCGTTTAGTAGCCAAGGGTTACACACAAACCTAGGATTGACTATGAAGAAACCTTTGCACCCGTGGCAAATATGAATTCAGTCAGGACTCTTATATCATGTGCTATTAATCTTGACTGGGACATTAACCAAATGGATGTAAAAAATGCCTTCCTTCATGGAGACCTCCAAGAGGAAGTATATATGCATATTCCTCCCGGTTTTGAATCAAGTCAAACTACTGGAAAGGTGTTGCGCGTATGGCGGTCATTATATGGCTTGAAACAACTCCACAGGCTTGGTTCGATCGATTTAGACAAGCAATGTTGAACAGGGGCTATCATCAAAGCAATGCCGACCATACACTATACTACCAACATGCGAATGACAAGGTAGCTATATTGATAGTGTATGTTGATGACATTGTGATTACGGGTGATGACTCGCAGGAGATTGCAGATCTGAAGCATTACCTAGCACAGGAGTTTGAGGTGAAATACTTGGGCCATTTAAGGTATTTTCTTGGTATAGAAGTTTCACGAGGATCGAAGGGCATATTATTGTCACAGAGAAAATATGTCCTAGATTTACTTAAGGAAACTGGAATGCACGGTTCACGACCTGCAGCTACACCGATTGAGCAAAATCATCGGTTAAGTAGTGATGATGGGGCTTCGGTTGATAGGGAAAGCTACCAAAGATTAGTAGGGAGGCTAATTTATCTTTCACACACACGTCCAGATATAGCTTATGCTGTAAGTGTTGTGAGTCAGTTTATGCATGATCCAAAAATAGCACATATGGAGGCGGTCAATAGAATTCTGCGGTACTTAAAGGGAAGTCCAGGAAAAGGTCTCCTATATACAAAACAAGGAGAGTTGGAGGTTGAATGTTATACTGACGCTGATTGGGCAGGTTCACTTGAAGACCGGAGATCAACATCTGGGTATTGCACATTTGTTGGAGGAAATCTTGTCTCATGGTGTAGCAAGAAGCAGAGTGTGGTAGCTCGATCAACCGCGGAAGCCGAATTCAGATCCATGGCCCAAGGTATATGTGAACTGTTATGGCTAAAGATCCTTCTAACTGAACTGAAGCTATATAGATGTAAGCCCCTGATGCTGTATTGTGATAATAAAGCTGCTATCGACATTGCTAACAACCCTGTTCAACATGATAGAACAAAACATGTTAAAATTGATAGACACTTCATCAAAGAGAAGTTGGATAGAGGAGTAATATGTTTACCATATATTACATCAGCTAGTCAAGTGGCAGATGTACTAACAAAAGGGTTACCTGAGAAGTTATTTTCCACATTTCGTAGAAAGATGGGTCTATATGATGTATTTGCCCCATCTTGAGGGGGAGTGTTGGAGTAGGTTGTAATTTTGTTATACTTTAGGGTATTATGTGTAAAAGTGTGAGAAGAGTCGAGAAAGAGAGAGAAGCTCCAGAACTCCTTCTTATCCCCATTGTTATGTATCTGGAGATATATGAGAAAAGTGGAAGTGAACAAAGGATAATTTTCTCTCAATCTTTACCTCAATATCTTCATGAACATTGTTGTAATACGGATGACAATCTCCTTTTTCTTCTTGGGCTTCAGCAGAAGTATCTGGCATGCCAGTGCCCGACGGCCGAATGAACAAGGGGAAGTTTCAGACGCTGAAAGAGAGGTTTCGTAAAAACCTATCTGATTGGACGGAGAAATACTTGTCGAGCGGTGGGAAGGAAGAGCTGACCTAAGTATGCAATTCCCAGCTAGTTTGACTGAGGAGTTAATCAGCTAAACCAGATGATATGAGACTTCCATTGGGGAGACGAAGATGACTGAAGGCTCATGCACTGGCTATCCTGGGACAAGGTGACCCAGCCAAAACTGTGTCGCGGCATGGGATTTTAGGATTTCAAATCTTCAATAAGGCTCTTGGACACGACGGTCATTCAAGACCTATCTGCCACCTGGCAAGGTGTGGTACACGGGCTTGAGCTTCTCAAGCGAGGAGGAGTGATATGCACCCAACGATTAATAAAAAAAATCACGTCGATAACACTACCTCCGTCCCAGGTCCCAAGGCTTAAGACATATAATTTTTCAAAAATCAAACTACCTAAAGTTTGATCAAGTTTTTAGAAAAATATATTAATATTTATAATACGTAATTCATACACCATGAAACATATTTCCACATGGTATCTATATAATATAATAATGCTTGATAGTTTTTTCTAAAAGTTTGATCAAACTTTACATGGCTTGACTTTTTAGAAAAATTATATGTCTTTAGCCTTGGGATGGAGGGATCAACGAGATCCTTGCGAGAAAGCATATCTAGGACAAAATGTGCGGTGCCACCGGCACATGGAAATGATATAAAATACACTTGTAGTTTTGTTTGACTCCATACGTCTGGTAATATTTTTTTTTAATAAAGGGAGTTGTGATTAACTCAAATGCCACATCAAAGAAATAAAGAGGCAATAAAGTTTACACACAGGCTCTACGTAATAGAGATCCACATAACCCTACACAAATGAAAACAATCCATCAATGTTTTCATTTGTGCGACAAATGATGAAATAGCTCTGGTGGATATCTTGATTATGAAAATATAGAAAACATGATTTAGAAAATTCAAACTTACTACCTTCTTAATTAAGTAAGCATTACTAGAAGCTTATTCTAGAGATACTCAGATGGTACAAAGGGACCTTTATTCTCATGTGCCTACTGCCTATTCAGCGTGGAAATTCATCGCCTACTTATTCCTGCCAATTTATTCCTATATTGAGGTGGAAATTCCTTATCACGCCGTGGTGCCACGTCGAGAATACTAAGTAGGCCAATTACTCCCTCCATCCCATATTAGGTTGCGCATAATTTTGCGTGCAAGTCAAATTATACAAAATTTGACCAAGATTATACAAAATAATATAGATTTGTATGATATAAAATTTATATAATATGAAAATATATACTAAGCCAACTTTAATATTATTATTTTTGTATTATATAAATTCATATTTGTATCAAACTACTTGGTCAAACATTGCAAAGTTTGACTTTGATAAAACCTTATACGCAATGTAAATTGGGACAGAGGGAGTAAAAAGGATGTGCTAGCCAAATTGCATCCGAAATAAATCGTGATGCATAAGGAGGCAATTGAAGTGGCAAAAGGATATGTGTATTCTTTGTCAACTGAAGTGGCAAAAGGAGGCAATTAGTGTGGTAGTTTATCAGGAACCTAATGAATCATCAAACTGGGATAATAGATAATGTTGGATTTTGGCCCCTTCTTAAGGTAAAAGTAATAAATAGTGAAACGAGAATCTCCCCTGCAGAGATCATATATTCTGCACCGACCACCTCGGTTCCACCTCTTCGATTTGCCCCATCGACCATCTATAAATAGGCACCGTTCGGTCTCCACTAAACATCTATACCTAATAATAAAGAACGCAATGTTTCTGTCAACGGTCCGTTTTGGACTTTTTTGCCCATAGAGTTGGAAAAAATAACCCTTCTATGCCACCGCTTAGTCAAATTAGATGGTTCGTTTCGTCTAGTTGTGGCTGGGCCACGCGGGGAGAAAAAGGATCTTGGTGCGGAAGAGGAGGGGTCTGCGGCCATCGTTGTGGTGAAGAGGAGGAGCAGCGACACGTCGATTTGAGGGAGGGGCGCACATCAGCTGGAGCTGGAGCGGCCGGCATCGCTCTGCGCCGGCCGACAAGGTCGGTCTCGATTGGAGGCGAGGGTTAGGTACGTAGGCACGTGGGCTCACAGGAGAGGGGATGCGAGGGCGGACGAGTGGCGGCCCTGGCCTCGATTCCTCTGATACATGTGGAGATGGCGGCGCGCGGCGTGGCCCTCGCCCCAGCGAGCTTCATCGGCCTCTGGGCGGATCCTCTCATCCAGTCTAACCAGGTGAATCGGTGGCAGCGACCCAACTCCAGGAAGTTAGAAGCTAAAATAAAGCATTTGAGTCGGTTGGTAATACTACTAGGGAAAGCTCAAGGATATTGTATATTCTTCAAAAACACAGAACTTAATCATCTTCCACATGAACAGCTATTGCTGCCTTGCAGTGCGTGCCTCTTCGATATTGACTGACACCAGTTGACTGTTTTGGCAGGTCGACCTGAAGGAATCTGATTCCCAATGCTTGAGGATGATGCTGAAACTTCGTGATGAAAAACTAACAAGATTGCATTTGTTAGCCTCACCTTGCCGTGGATCCAAATTTTTTTTAATTAGGCTCCGCTCCTTCCGCTTGCGAGACAATGTCAAGCAATTAAGTGCTAATTTTTTTGGTTTATCTTTCATACGATGATGTGTACAATAGTTGGATTTGTTGCGATGAATTCTGGGCTGATTTCTTTATCCGCTTCCAACCACAGCGGTAACAAGCGGCGGGAGCAACGAGGTATAGAGCAGGTAAATGTACTGATCGGGAGACTTTTGGTCCGAAATTTTTTTCAAGAGAGTTTGTTTTGAACAACATGAAAATAAAATTCTTGTGGTCTGAAGAATATGCAATTAATCCATGGTCAACAACATTTCTCTTACCGCAGCAACGCACGTGCATTGTGCTAGTCATCATAAAACTCCAAGAAACAACAGTAGCTACTCAAGTTAACTGAGCTGAGATAGCCCCATCGATTGATCGAGATAAAGAGAGAGGTAGCTATCCAGCAAACAATCCAACCAGCAATGGCGGCGGAGAGGGTGAGGAGGCTGGCGTCTGAGCGGGCGGTGGTGATCTTCGGGTCGAGCAACTGCTGCATGTGCCACGCGGTGCGGGCACTCTTCACCGAGATGGGCGTTAGCTGCGTGGTGCACGAGCTGGACAAGGACCCCCGCGGCAAGGACGTCGAGAGGGCGCTCGCAGGCATGGTCGGCCGGAGCCCGCCCGTGCCGACGGTATTCATCGGCGGCGCGCTCGTCGGCCCCACCGACCGGGTGATGTCGCTGCACCTCGGCGGCCAGCTCGTGCCGCTCCTCCGCCAGGCCGGCGCTCTCTGGCTTTGAAAAAGATCAAATCGCAGCCTCAGGAATTGAGCTAAGCTGCCGATTGTATACTTGCTGCAGCTAGTTAAATGTGGAAAGATCGTCCAATGTATTAACGGATATGATCTTTCGGTTGTGTACTTCCTGTGAGAGACTGAGATGAGTGTTCTCTGAGAGATGAAAGCTTTCGTTCAAAAAAAGAAAGAAGCTTATATGTTTATATTGTCATTGCAATTTTGATGCTTTAACTGGCCATTGTGTGCTAAGAATATGAGCCCGTGAGGCAAATCAGCAATATATGTAATGCTGCTCAGTCATGGAGCACATTCACCCTACATATATTACCTCACATAGCAGGCGTCATATATAGCTGGCTACGGATTCGCTAATTCTAAGAGGAAATTGTTTTAGCCTAAGTATCAAAATTAAGTTAAAGAAGAAGTACACCGGAGATATCCATATTTGGATCAGTTGTCACCATATTGTAGAAAAACCCCTAAACTTCTCACCTGAGTAGAATTAGCCAGTGCACTCATCCGTAGTGGAGGATGGAGACCGATATGAACATTATCGTCGCTAAATTGTCCACACATACCTTTGGAGGAAATCTACCCATCGAAATTTTCGCAATAACCACCAACCTCGAACCACGGGATCTGACATCGTCAGGTACACGACCCGCATTGTGTCGACGACGAGTCCAGCTTTGCCGACCCGAACCATGCATATGAAACTATCCCACATAAAAGAACTTACACCCTGAACTTTTCATCATGAACCCATAACAAGTATGAACATGCATGCATTTATTAATAACTGATGTAACGATT
The DNA here is from genome assembly GCA_910589765.1 of Avena atlantica. NCBI lineage: Eukaryota > Viridiplantae > Streptophyta > Magnoliopsida > Poales > Poaceae > Avena > Avena atlantica. Next base: position 417,514,869 of record OU342738.1, on the reverse strand, counting down.
GATTCGCTAGAGTGAGAATCAAAACTAATTAAATGTTAGTACAAAATAAAAATATTTTTCCATTGAGCACCCATCCAGTTCAATGGTATGTTCATGGTGGGGGAGGGGTCACCAGCAGAGCTAACATATGTGGCCTGATGCTCACTAGTGCAGAGCCCCCCCTTTAACTCCGGTTGGGAGGGCCCTCTAACAGCGGTTCCCCAACCGCTGTTGAGGGTTCGGTGTTAGAGGGGGGGCCCCTTTAACACCGGTTCCTATACGAACCGGTATTAAAGGGTGGCGCACGTGGGGCTGCCACAGGCCTCAGGCCCCCCCTTTAACACAGGTTCTTCTGCCGCGGCAGAGATTTAGGCCGTTTTCCTGCCACGGCAGAACTCTGCCGCGGCAGACTTCTGCCTCTGCCCCGTTCTGGGCGTATTTCTGCGGGAGGGGGGGGGGAGCGATGGGAAATCGATTGGGAGCGGTATACTTATAAATCGTCATCGGTACATACGAGTACATGAATAATTAAGCAACTATTATTATACACAAACATCGTCATCGGCACATACATCGTCATCGTTCATTTTGGTGGATATCTAAAGAGTTCTCCGCCAGGCGTGACGACCTCATCAAGTATGAACCCCGCCAATTCCTCTTGAATGGCTCGTATGCGTTCAAATGGTAGGAGTTGGTCCCGCATCCGTTCGATCTGAATATATATGAAGAATGGGCCGTCAATATATATATAAGAATCAAATTCAACACAATTGATGGTAATAAAATAATGTTGTGGACTTTGTTTACTTACTCTAAGTTGTTCTAGTGCGGCTTGGCCTGTCGCACATATCGTGTTGCGAATGAATTCGCAAACATAGTACCCACATAAGTTATTGCCGTGTCCCTGATGCGCACACTTTACGAGAATAGAGAGTTCAATCAAAATAATAATCAATAAAGCATGATATAATGGAATTGGAAGCTAGCTAGTATTACTTACATTTTGGTCTACAAATTTTAGTTCTTCTGACCATTCACCCACGGCCCTGCCCGTGAACATTTTCCAAACCCTGTCCGACAAAGAAAATGGATAAAGGAGTAATTAATTACTTATTGTCACGAAAGTTGCCGATCTAGTGCGATAATATGATTGAAATTACCTCTGGAGCATCTCTCTAAAGTCTACCCATAGCTCTTTTTCTTTTCGTAACGAGTCCATGACAAGGACTTTTCCTGAGTCGGGTTGAATGACTAGCAGAATAAAGTGGAACCTACGCACGCATAACTCATCATCAGTTACACTTAACATCGAGTAAGCCGAAACAGAATGTGTACAAGAGAGAGGGTAACAGTACTCACGAGAAGTTGTAAGGCAATAGTATTTCCCTTTTGGTTTGTTGTCTCAGTAAAGACTTTAGCAAGTAATCTTCTGTTTGCTCGGGTTTGTCTCTTACCACCTCTTCATGAACTCTATCTGGGTCAACGAACCCAATGTCAAAAGGGCCTCCTTTCATGCATTCCATAACCTTTTTCCTGCATAATAGTATATACATATATGGTGAGCATATATATATACATGCAATTAATGAAGTGAATGAGATGAGATAAAAATTACAGAAATAGTACTTACACACAATAAAGGCTGATGGCAGATTTGTCGAGTTCCTTCTGATTGAATAGAAAATGCAAGTCTTGAATGTTGAAGTCGATCGCGTCGTCTCCGCACAAGATGATCTCTTATATGCGCCGTGATCCATTCTTCTTTTCTCGTCTTGCAGAAATGAAGGTACCACTTGTGCAATTTTCGCATCTTTGTTGGTAGATTCTTGAGCTCCTCTTTCTTGACTAGATTCTTCCCATACTTCCATGGCTGTATGGGGTTGACATCGCATTTGGGCAAGTTGTCTCCCATGACGTTCAAGTATGCAATGTAAGTCATCCCCATCTCATTGGCCTTTCTTTGTAGCTCTGCCTCGTAATCATCTACGGGAGGAGCGTCCCGTTTGTCAAACATTTGGAGCGGGGCGCATGTTTGGTTTTCCTGCTCTCCGAGCATGGGAACTGTTTTCTGGGGTGCCTCACGACTGCTACTTTCAGTCTCCCTACGGCGCCTTGCATCCGCCTTCAAAATCTGACGCTCGTAGTCCGGCACAAGTGGGGTTTCAGGTTTTAAAAGATTTTTGTAAAACTTCTCCACCACCGCCGGATCTATTTTCTCCTTTGGCTCGGCCCGTCTAGGTGCAAAGAATTTCTTGACCTGTTCTCCCGAGATCCTATTGGTCATAATCACGTGGCAGTCATGAGACTTCAGGTTTTGGAATTTTTTCTCTGCCATATTTATTATTCCCTTTATATTCGACGAGAAGCCAGACGGGACCTTGATACTGCTCAGACATTCAAAAAAGATTTCCTTCTCTGCTTTGGTAAGAGCGTAGCTGGCAGGAGTTAAGTGGCATCGTTTACCCTTCTCGTTCTCAGGATGCATAGGCTCTTCAGGGGCCTTCAGACGTTGCTGGTCCTGTCGTGCTTCCGGTGTATCTTTTGTCTTCCCATACACTCCTAGAAAGCCTAGCAGGTTCACGCAAACATTCTTCGTCACGTGCATCACGTCGATTGAAGAGCGAACCTCTAAGACTTTCCAATAGGGTAGGTCCCAAAATATAGATTGCTTCTTCCACATGGGCGCGTGTCCGGCATCGTCATTCGGAACAGATAGACTGCCAGGACCTTTTCCAAAGATTACTTATAGGTCCTTGACCATACCAAATACCTCCTCACCGGTACGGAGGACAGACTTCCTCCGGGGTTCTGCCAGACGTTTGAAATGCTTGCCTTTCTTTCTTACTGGATGCAGGTTCGGAAGAAATCGGCGATACCCTAGGTACACAACCTTCTTACATTTATCCAAATATACACTTTCAGTATCATCTAAACAGTGTGTGCATGCATTGTATCCCTTGTTTGTCTGCCCTGAAATGTTACTAAGAGCAGGCCAATCATTGATGGTTACGAAAAGCAATGCTCGTAGGTCAAATGGCTCCCCTTTGTGCTCATCCCACATACGTACACCTGGTTTGGCCCACAGCTGTAAAAGTTCTTCAACTAATGGCCTTAGGTACACATCAATGTCGTTGCCGGGTTGCCTCGGGCCTTGGATGAGCACTGGCATCATAATGAACTTCCTCTTCATACACAACCAAGGAGGAAGGTTATAGATACATAGGGTCACAGGCCAGGTGCTGTGACTGCAGCTCTGCTCACCAAAAGGATTCATGCCGTCTGTACTTAGACCAAACCTTAAGTTCCTTGCGTCACGTGCAAAGTCCGGGTACTCTCGCTCGACTTTTCTCCACTGTGACCCATCAGCGGGGTGTCTCAACATCGCGTCTTTCTTACGGTCTTCCATGTGCCATCGCAACAACTTGGCATGCTCTTTATTTCTGAAGAGACGTTTTAACCGTGGTATTATAGGAGCATACCACATAACCTTGGCGGAAACCTTCTTCCTAGGGGCCTCGCCCTCAACATCGCCAGGATCGTCTCGTCTGATCTTATACCGCAGTGCAGTGCATACCGGGCATGCATCCAAATTCTCGTACTTCTCACCGCGGTAGAGGATGCAGTCATTAATGCAGGCATGTATCTTCTGCACGTCTAATCCTAGAGGGCAGACAACCTTCTTTGCTTGGTATGTACTGTCAGGCAACTCATTATTTCTTGGAAGAAGATTCTTCATTTTTACCAACAACTTTGAAAATGCGCTGTCAGTCACACCATTCTCTGCCTTCCATTGCAGCAAATCCAGTGTGGCACCTAGCTTTTTGTGGCCATCTTCGCAAGTTGGATACAACAATGTTTTGTGATCCTTTAACATCTGCTCCAGCTTCTCCTTCTCCTTTTCAGTTTCACATTCTTCCTTTGCATCAGTAATGGCCCGACCAAGATCGTCATCAGCGGGCCCATCTGCTCCCTCTTGATCTTCATTATCTACCCCCGTTGCAGTATCATCATATTCAGGATACATATTATGATAGTTTTCATCATCCTCTTCTTCTTCGTTGTCTTCCATCACAACCCCTTTTTCTCCGTGCTTGGTCCAACAATTATAGCTGGGCATGAAACCAGATCGAAGCAGGTGGGCGTGAATGGTTCTGGTATTTGAGTAGTCTTTCTTGTTCTGACAGTGAACACACGGACAGCACATAAAACCATTGTAACCACGGTTTGCATTAGCCACAACGATGAAATTTTGGAGGCCCGTAATGTACTCGGAAGTGCGGCGGTCACCGTACATCCATTGCCGATTCATCTGCATTAATATGTAGTATATATCAAAAAATAATAGGGAGATGACCATTTATATATATAGTACATCAATGACACATGAAACTATAGTTGCCGACCTCGACCGAGACGGAAAGAGCAACAAGAAAGCTTATTTTGAGCTCTCGGGCATTTCACCGAACACCTCTAGTGCATATGAAAAAAACACAAACTAGCACTCTTCACACCCTCTTGCTAGGCTCCAAAATGTGAAAGAATGGAAGAGTGGGGTGTGTGTGGGCTGGGGTGGTGTCTTATATAGCCCCCACCCCTTTAACACCGGTTCGTGCCACGAACCGGTGTTAAAGGGGGGGGGGGGGTGCGCAGGCCACTGGTGGAGGGACCTTTAACACCGGTTCGTGGCACGAACCGGTGTTAAAGGGGGGGCTCCTTTAATGCCGCAGAGGCCACGCTGGTACGGCCCCCCCTTTAACACCGGTTCGTAGAAGAACCGGTTTTAAAGCCCATTTTCGGGATCAACAAAAGCCCTCGTTTCCACTAGTGGCTTTTGGTTCGTAGTTCCTTTTGATGGATCTAAAAGAACATGATTTCATTTCTATAATATCTATTTTCTGTTTTATCCGTTAGCAACACACTGGTATTCACCAAAACGAAATTGAAAAGCGAACAACACCCCGACTTCTTCTTCTGCTGATTCATATATGATCTTTATTAATATAGCAGCAATGGCATAATATATAGCATGACACAGTCGGCATTGCAGTCGCAAAGATTTGCGTCTAGGTTTTGCCGCCTAACCTGACGTGCAAACCTTGCGTGTCACTTTTCTCCTTGTCTTTTAGTACTTCCTAATTCGAAAATAAGCGACTTGAATTTATCTAGATTCACATGTATATAGACGATGTTTTAGTGAAATCTAGACAAATCCATTTTCGGACAGAGGAAGTAAAGATGATCACACTTGTTAGTACTACTACATTAGGCCATGCTGTCTCCGTTCGTGAGGTTGCTTTGGTGTGCGTCCCGCGGATAGGATGTTGGCACGGCCGATCTAGGACGATCGTGGCAGGCAAATGCAGGTACGTATGGGTAGGCGCATTGCAGGTGAAAGGAACACGTACGCTTGAACGAGAAGGTGTGTGAAGTGAGAAATCCTATGGGCGCGCGCGTCTGGTTTGATCCCTTGTTCGAGCAGCAGGAGAGAGTATCAGATGATGCATGTGTTGTTCGGATCGACCGTTCACCTTTCGGCCCGGCCGGCCGATCTCGCCGTCGGCCTCTCACCTGCTGCACTTGTATGTCGATCGACCTCCGCCACCGCCGCCCACAGGTATACCCTGTCGCTGTCGGCATTAGCTCCGATTATATCTAAATCGCATCAGGGTGCCTAGCTACTATCTGCAGGCCGGTACGGCTGTTCTGTCTAGTCAAGAATCGATCCGCACGTGCGAGAGATGTCGGAAATACAGTAGTAGTAGCTTCCATCTCCTTTTCTCCTTTTGCGAATCTGACCTAAGCGTATATAGCTTCAGAAGCTACTTATTCCATCCATCCATCCTGACTCCATGTCGACTCGACTTGGGGAATATGCGCGCGTAATAAGTATCCACGCAGATTTCCATCCAGGCGGGCTGATCGCATAACAAGTACACAGGTGCAACCTTCTTTCTAAGAAACAATTAGTCAAAAAGTTGCAAAAATGAATATTTTTCTATGAATATATACACACAGATATATAATACATGATCTTCAACATTTTGGTGCAAAAGTATAACCACTACATGTGCTGTGCACTGCAAAAAAATGCAAATGGATGAATCATAAATACTATTATACATGCTCGGAATACACTTTCCTTTTACTTTTTTTTACATATATGATATATCGACTATATATAGTCATATTTTGGCTTGTCTATCTCCACAGAAATGCAGACAAGACAAAAAAGTTACATCTTGGAAACTTAATACGATCAACAAGAGCTCTTCGTCAGAAAAGGTTTTATGACCACGGGTGCAAGGGTTCGCAAGTTGTGTGACTTGTTAGTTCAGTTTGCAAGTCCTATGACTTAAGTGCACATATAAAACAAGTTGTGTGACTTCCGATGCCATTTACTCAACATGGTATAAAGCGACCTTTAATTCTTCGTGTGCTTATTACACTTCTGCAATCTCACTATGTGGAGAAGGTGTTGAGTCGTTTTGGCTACTCAGATTGTACTCCTTCGCCGACACCATATGATCCTAGTAAGATGCTTCGAAAGAACAAAAGAACAACTAGAGATTAGCTGAGATACTCTCAGATAATTGGCTCGTTAATGTATTTAGCTAGCGCAACAAGGCCTGACATCGTGTTTGCTATGAGCAAACTTAGCCAGTTTGTTTCTAATCCGGGAGATGATCATTGGCATGCTCTTGAGAGATTAATACACTATCTAAAGGGTATATCGAGTTATGGTATTCACTATACCGGAGACCCTGCGGTACTTGAAGGGTATAGTGACTCAAATTGGATCTTTGATGCTGATGAGTTGAAGGCCACAAGTGGATATGTATTCACTCATGGTGGTGGCACTGTTTCATGGAAGTCTTGGAAGCAGACCATCTTAACGAGGTCAACAATGGAAACAGAACTCACAGCACTAGATATAGCTACTGTCGAAGCAGATTGGCTTCGTGAACTCTTGATTGACTTGCCGATTGTTGATAAACATGTGTCGGTTATCCTTATGAACTGCGACAATCAAACTGTGATCGTCAAAGTGAGTAGTTCAAAGGATAATATGAAGTCATCGAGACATATAAAGAGAAGATTGGCATCTGTTAGGAAAATGAGAAACTCCGGAGTAATAGCATTAGATTATATCCAAACATCTAAGAATCTAGCAGATCCCTTCACAAAAGGTCTATCAAGAAATGTGATAGATATTGCATCAAAGGAGATGGGTTTGATACCCACATGAGTTACCGTGGTAGTAACCTAACCTATGTGATCAGAGATCCCGTGAATTAGGACCTGGGGAAACAAGCCACTGGCTAACTTTAGGAGAGTAACTTTTATTAACCCACTCCGCTGAAGATGCGTTACCCTCACGATCTATATGGCATGTTGACTTAGTCTTAATGTGTTCATAGGCTTGTATAAGCCAAGATTCTATCCTATAGAGCAGTCTTGAAAGAACACACCTATGTGAGCCCGACTGTTGGTCACAGTCTATGAGATAGGGTAATCTCTAGGAAGCTCATGAAAAAATCTAGGAGTGTGACTTATATGCTCCACCCGAGGGATAGCCTTCGACAGCCTAGTATCAGTATGACATTAGGTGAAACTCATTTACACAAAGCTGGCAATTCAAGGCTTAGTCCATTGATAGTTGTTGATGAGTGTAGTCTAATGCTCTAGGTGCAAGTTTAACTTAATAGTCTCCACTGAAAAATGCTGGTATATCAAAATAGTGATTTGGAATAGAATGATGTGATGTGTCAATGAGACTTTGTGGGGGATTGTTGGAATTTGAGACATATTTGATGTTGGGCTTTTGGCCCATAACAAATACAAATTCTAAAATTCTCTTTGGCCCATTATTATGGCAGCTCATGTGTGTGCTAGTGGTGCCAAAGTTTAGTCTCACATTGCTAGTGGAAGGGGAGTTGGACCACCTTATATAGTAGAGTGTTGCACCACTCACTAAGGTGTGAGAAAGAGAAGCCCTCGAGCACTCCTCCTCCGACGCCGCCCGCCTCACCACGTCACGCCTCGCCTCGCCTCGTTGCGGGTTGCAGGTTGTGGATTGCGGGAATCTCGCCGAGCCGACCTTTATTTTGCTATTTGTGAAAATTAATTGTGTATTAATTAGGAGTCATTAATGCGTCATTATGGACGCGTTAATCAACCGGCCGTTTCTACATCCATCGTGGGCTGGTACTGACTCGATCGTGGGTTGTTGCCCACGTCCTACCCGACCCAGGCAGACGCGAACCCTAGCGGTCGCCAGCAATTAGATTGCATCTGCCTACCTGCGCATCACCGTTCCACCTCTCTGTGCTGCCCTCTGCTACTCCATCCCGCCGGCTGCATGCACGGCCGTTTGGGAGAGCAGGCCTCCGGAACCCCGTCTCTCTGATCCTACACCGGGAGAGAGGCGATAAGGTTTTTGGGGAGCGTCCAGTGTAGGGATTCATAGCATGGAAAACAAAAAATTTCTACCGCATACAAACAAACAAGCCAAGATCTATCTACTAGATTGTAGCAACGAGTCGATGGAATAACTTACCCTCGAAGATTCCAAAGTGTTTAACGAGAGTGGATTCTCGTGGGTGATGTAGTCGTACTCTTCCCGATCTCAAGATCGCGTAGAAGATCCTTCCGGCGCTGCGTTCCGGCAGCGCTCCCGCAGTCGGTCACACGTTCGGTACTCGACGAAGACCTTCCTCTCCCTTGTTCCAGCAGGCAGCGGAGGTTGTAGCACTCTCCTCGCGATTCCGGCAGCACAACGGCGTGGTACCGAAAGTAGAGGGGAGATCTCGCAGGGCTTCGCCTTAAGCCGGAGCGAGTACGGTGGACTATGAGAGATCCCTCGGTGTTCTAGGGTTTAGACACACCAAGGAGGAGGCTTGGCCGGCGGCTAGGGTTAGCTAGGCGGCGGCAGCAGGAGGTGGAGGCGCCGGGCTAGGGTTTTGGGGTAGAGGTGTTGGGTGCTAGGAGGGGCAGCCCTGCCCCTCCTTATATAGGTGGAGGGGGCGCGCCAGGGGAGGGGAGTCCCTCCCCAACTCGGTTTCCCAAGGGGGCCGGCGGTGGAGGGGAGGAACTCCTCCCCAAGTAGGTTTCCTACTTCCCCTCCACCTTCCAAAATAGCCGTTTGACTTTTCAAATTGGCGTTTGACTTTTCAAACTAGGATTTGATTAAACCCTTTATTTTGTTCAGCGATGACACCTAGTACATGATGCAATCATTCCAACTTGGTATGACACATTCATGTACCCTTCCCCTCCGGAGTGCCGGACATTCCGGAACCTTCTAAAACATTCCCGATGAAATCACCGGAACCATTCTCCAACCCCGAAACAGGACTTTCCTTATATGAATCTTATTCTCCGGACCATTCCGGATCTCCTCGTGATATCCCGGATCCCATCCGAGACTCCGAACAATATTCGGTCTCTTACTCATCATTCCATAACTACTCAAACAACGTCGAATCCTTAAGTGTGTCTCCCTACGGTTCGTGAATTATGCGGACATGATCGAGACACTTCTCCGAACAATAACCAATAGAGGAATATTGAAATTCATATGGCTCCCACATATTTCTATGATTACTTTGCGATCGAATGAACCACTTACAGATACCAATTTCCCTTTGTCTCACGATAGTTTACTTATCCGAGGTTATGATCGTCGGTATCTCTGCATACCTAGTTCAACCTTGTTACTGATAAGTACTCTTTTATCGTTCCCATGATATGTGATCCCTTGTGAGCCAGTCACATGCTTGCAAGCTAATTGAATGACATTTCACCGAGAGGGCCCAGAGTATATCTATCCGTCATATGGATGGACAAATCCCACTCTTGATCCATGTGTCTCAACCAATACTTTCCGAACACTCAATGCCACCTTTATAGCCACCCAGTTACGGTGTGGTGTTTGATGTCATCAAAGCATCCTTCCGGTGAAGGTGATATGCATGATCTCATGGTCGAAGGAATTAGGTTACTATGTATCAGAAAGCATATAGCAATTGAACTATTAAAATGACTTGATCTTTATGCTACGCTTATCTATAGGAGTATGTCCACCATATCATTCTCCTAACGATATTATCTTGTTGTTAATAACATCTCAATGTTCATGATAGGGAAACCACAATCATTTATTAACCACAAGCTAGTATTATGAAGAGGCTTTACTAGGGACTCCAATTTAAGTTTACAAATCACACAAGTATTAATGTTTCCTTGTTAATACTATTATAGCATGAATGTAAACATTTATCATAAACACAAAGATATAATAATAACTACTTTTATTATTGCCACTAGGGAATATCTCCAACAGTCTCCCACTTGCACTAGAGTCATCTAATCTAGATTACATGGTAATATACCGAACACCCATGGCAGTTTGGTGTTGGTCATGTTTTGCCCTCGGGAGAGGTTTAGTCAACGGATCCGCCACATTCAGATCTGTGTGTACTTTGCAAATCTTTATGTCCCCATCTTGGACATGTTCTCGAATAGTGTGAAAATGTAGCTTGATGTGCTTCAGCTTCTTGTGTGACCTTGGTTCTTGCGCATTGGCTATGGCGCCCATGTTATCACATTAGATAGACATTGGGTCCATCGCATTTGGAACCACACCCAGCTCTGTAATGAACTCTTTCATCCATATCGCTTCTTGTGAAGCCTCTGAAGCAGCCATGTATTCCGATTCAGTTGAAGATTTCGCCACAACGCTTTGCTTTGCACTCCTCCAGCTAACTGCTGCACCATTCAAAGTAAATACGTATCCAGACTGTGATTTAGAATCATCCGGATCGGTGTTCCAACTAGCATCGGTGTAACCATTAACAACGAGCTGTTCATCACCTCCATAAGAAAGAACCATATCCTTAGTTCTTCTCAAGTACTTAAGGATGTTTTTGACCGCTGTCCAATGATCTACTCCTGGATCACTTTGATATCTGCTAGTTAAACTAACAGCATATGCAATGTCGGGTCTAGTACATAGCACGGCATACATTAGATATCCTATGGATGAGGCATAGGGAGTCTTACTCATCCTTTCTCTATCTTCTACCGTTGTCGGACTTTGAGTTTTACTCAAGGTCGTATTGGGCAACATGGGCAAGAACCCTTTCTTGCTATCTTCCATTCCAAACCTCTTTAGAACTTTGTCCAAATATGTACTTTGTGACAATGATATTAGGCATCTTGATCTATCTCTATAAATCTTTATGCCTAATATGTAAGCTGCTTCGCCAAGATCCTTCATTGAAAAACTATTATTCAAATATTCCTTGACACTATTAAGAAGGTCTACATCATTCCCAATCAACAATATGTCATCTACATATAGTATTAAGAATGCTACAGAGCTCCCACTCACTTTCTTGTAAATACAAGCTTCTCCATAAGTTTGTATAAAACCAAAACTTTTGATTACCTTATCAAAATGTTGATTCCAACTTCGGGATGCTTGCTTCAATCCATAGATGGACCGTTGAAGTTTGCATACCTTGTTAGCATCTTTAGGATCGACAAAACCTTTGGGTTGCATCATATACAACTCTTCATCAAGGTCTCCATTGAGGAATGCTGTTTTGACATCCATCTGCCATATCTCATAATCGTAATATGCAGCGATTGCTAACATAATCCTTACAGACTTTAGCTTCGCTACTGGTGAGAAAGTATCATCGTAGTCAACTCCTTGAATTTGTCGAAACCCTTTAGCGACAAGTCGAGCTTTATAGACAGTAACATTACCATCAGCATCTGTTTTCTTCTTGAAAATCCATTTGTTCTCGACAGCCTTCCGGCCATCCGGTAAGTCCACCAAAGTCCATACTTGGTTTTCGTACATGGATCCAATCTCGGATTTCATGTCTTCTTGCCATTTATTGGAATCTAGGCTCATCATCGCTTCCTCATACGTCGCAGGGTCATCGGTGTTGTCCACCAACATGACACTCATGACGGGATCATACCAATCAGGAGTGGTACGAGTTCTCGTTGACCTGCGAGGCTATATAGCAACTACAACCGAAGTTTCATGATCATCATCATTGGCTTCCTCTCTTATTGGTGCAGGCACCACAGGAACTTCTTCCGGTGCTGCGCTACTCGCAAGTTCGAGAGAAGGTTCGACAACCTCTTCGAGTTCTACTTTCCTTCCAGCCACTTCTTTCGAGAGAAATTCCTTCTCTAGAAAGGATCCATTCTTGGCAACGAAGATTTTGCCTTTAGATCTATGATAGAAGGTATACCCAATAGTTTTCTTCGGGTATCCTATGAAGACGCATTTTTCCGTTTGGGTTCAAGCTTGTCGGGCTGTAACTTCTTTACATAGGCTTCGCAACCCCAAACTTTAAGGAACGACAATTTAGGTTTCTTCCCAAACCATAATTCATATGGTGTCGTTTCAACGGATTTTGATGGTGCCCTATTTAAAGTGAATGCGGCTGTTTCTAATGCATAACCCCAAAATGGTAGCGGTAAATCTGTAAGTGACATCATAGAACGAACCATATCTAAGAGAGTTCGATTACGACGTTCGGACACACCATTACGCTGTGGTGTTCCTGGCGGTGTCAATTGTGAAAGTATTCCGCATTCCTTCAAATGCTCGCCAAACTCGTAACTTAGATATTCACCTCCACGATCAGAACGTAGAAATTTAATCTTCTTGTTACGTTGATTCTCTACCTCACTTTGAAATTCCTTAAACTTCTCGAAAGTTTCGGACTTATGTTTCATGAAATAGATATACCCATATCTACTCAAGTCATCCGTGAAGGTAAGAACATAACAATAACCACCACGCGATGCTACACTCATTGGACCACACACATCGGTATGTATGATTTCCAATAAGTCCGTAGCTCGCTCCATCATACCAAAAAATGGAGTCTTAGTCATTTTACCCATCAGACATGCTTCGCATCTATCAAGTGATTCGAAATCAAGTGATTCAAGAAGTCCATCGGAATGGAGTTTCTTCATACGCTTCACTCCAATGTGACCAAGACGACAGTGCCACATATAGGTCGAGTTATCGCTCGATTTCAAACGTTTAGCCTCAATGTTATTAATATGTGTATTTCCACTATCGAGATTCAATAAGAATAGACCATCTATCAAAGGTGCATGTGCATAAAACATATTACTCATATAAATCGAACAACCATTATTCTCGGACTTATACAAGTAACCATCTCGCAATAAACAAGATCCCGATATAATGTTCATGCTTAACGCAGACACCAAATAACAATTATTTAAGTATAAAACTAATCCCGATGGTAGATGAAGGGGTAGCGTGCCGACCGCGATCACATCAACCTTTGATCCGTTTCTGATGGAGGGGTTAACCTCTTGGGTGCCCGATCTTCACGGATCTCGTGGTCAAATCGATGGGAAAGCGAGGGGAAAGGGAGAAGGTAGCGGAAGCGAACACACACCTCGCGAAGAACACACGCAAAACTCACACGATACAAGGCCGATTGCTCCCGAACGGCGGCCACCGGTCCGATAGAATCCTCGCAAGGAAAGATCGGTCAACGTGCTCCCTCAAATCCACATCGGAGAGGGAAGAACACCTTGGGGAGGGTCTTGACAACTTGGAGACGAGACAATGAACTCCAAGGACTTGTTCAACGATGGATGCGTGATGCAAAGTCCAATCGAGGTTGGTGACGATAGTCGGTCCCCTTGGGTAAGGGGATGAGGCAAAACTAGAGATTCCACACAAGGGGGTTGTCTTTAGTCTATCATCTATGCCTAAGGGATACATGAGGGGTGGGGGATCTATTTATAGGCCAACCACATAAACAAGGGTAGTTTGGGGATAAACTAGGCGAATAGGTAAGTAAAGGGGGATACATGGGCTATGGCCCAACTGGTGCGCGCAGGCAGACATGACCGGTAGTACCGGACCTAGGACCGGTAATACCGGTCATCACCGGTAGTACCTCTCATGGTATCCGGTAGTACCACTTGCGGGCGGTAGTACCGCAAGCCAGTACCGGGGCATCCAGTGGCGATGGCGCAGGCTTCAGTACCGGACGGTAGCACGGGGCGGTAGTACCGCTGACCGGTAGTACCGGTTCTGCCGACCGGCAGTATCGCTTGGACCTGGCAGCTGCCGACATGTCTTCTTCCGTCTCCTCTTCCAAGCCTCCGTCTTGTCGGGCTTGATGCTCCGGGCTTCCTCCCTGGCCTCCGTACTTGTCAATGTGGACCTACCATGCATATGTGACGGAGTATGAAGTAGCATACCATTCAATAGGGTAGGAAGGGGGCTCGCATAGAGGAACGGATTCACCTTTGGAGTCCATGACGACTTGGCGTAAGTTGGAGACCAAGATGTGGTAACGACCGTAGGTCGGGCTAAATCAGCTCCCCCGCCCCTTCAAAAAGAGTCGTCCTCGACTCTACATGCTCATCACAAAGTAGAAGCCGTCGAGAGACCTCTTGATCCTGGGGTTCACCATATATTCGTCCTCGGGAAGATTGACTTGACAACACTTCAATGTTCCTTCACCTTCCTTGAAGCCTACAAAGCTCACAACAAAAGCAAAGCAACACTCAAAGCGTAGCCAATTCATGAAGATTATAGCATGAGTCCTCAAGTAGAAGGAAGTCACCTTATCTTGTAGAGATAGCTCGATCAAGGGTAGCCATAGGTAACTCTCTTTGGTTCTTCTTGTCAACATATAGTCCATAGAGGTTGACGTGTATGCATTTGTACCTTCATACAACAAAGACCAAGCAACATATGTTTGTGTGTGATAGAGGAGCTTGTCATTTGTGGCATGTCCATTCTTGTTCACAACACGATTAGCACAACTCAAGTATAGCAAACGGGATGCATATGCAAGGTCAAAGTGCATGGAAGTCGTTGCAAAATCATCCAAATGTGGGAACTAAAAAACTCCATATAACATAGAAGTGGGGCATTCAAAGCATTGGATCCAAATTTCAAACAACATCTTTGATGCAAGAATAGGAGAATTTGGCAAAAACACACAAGGAAGCATATCCAAAACAAAAGTATTATGTTTGCAAACAAACCAAATGAAAGAGAAAGTGGTCCTTATGTTTGTTGCAACAACAAGACGAGATTCTTGGAAGCTCTCATGACAATACATGCTCTTAATGGAATTGTGGTTGCACACAAAACATCGGAAAGAGAAAATGTTCAACATTTTTGTTGCAACACACAAAGCATCATTATCTAAATGCGAAGAAACATGAATGTCACGAGGGGAGATAATACCATTAACATGCTTGCAATCAAACCATAGGAAAGAGCAATTTGCCAACATGAAAGATGCAAAGCATGCAAAAGGTATCAGAGCTGGGTTCGATCTTGAACTCACTTGTGGGATGCTCTCAAGAGCTATTTTTGTCAACTCATGCTCAACCGAGGTTGACATGATAATGCGGGTACCTACACACATCATACACAAAAGGGAGAATGTGTGTGAATGGTAGAGATACACATCATCCATCATGATGTATCTCTTCTTGTGCACATCACCATTAATGTCAATAAAGTTTGAAATAGATGCATGGTGAGTATGCAAGTGGGGAACATGCTTATCATGGCAATCATCAAAATCTCCAAAAATTGAGAAAGCTATGGGGGCCATCTCATTATAACGCATAAGATCAATATTGTTGCAAGCAAAACAAGTGAAATAGCAAGCATTCATCTTATCGCAAGCAACGGGAGAAATTGAATGACTAGCATGACAAGGCAAGTCCGAAGCAATTGGAGTATACACACAAGATGCATAGCATGGCATGTTTATGGCAATGATATCGCAATCAAACAATTCCACAGTGATCAATATTATGCAAAGGCAAATCATCACATGGGAAAGTGGATGAAGCATATGTAATGTCACAAGTATCATCCATAGCATGCATATCCTCACAATTCATCATGTCCACTAGTGGGATCATGGCATCATCAACACCCTTATTGTTACCTTGTTCATACCTCTCATATGAAGTGGGTGTTGTGGTAGTAGTGGCCTCCTTGTGGATGACTTCTTCTTCTTGACGTGGCCATGGCGTAGCATCATCTTCGTGCACCATGTACATCTTCTCCAATTGAGGCATCATTGCTTCATGGCTTGGCGCTTCTTCATCCATGGAACCTAGCATAACACAAGAGAACACACTAGAGGTAGAGGGTAAGTTGTTAGAAATCGAAATGGTCTCACTTGACCTATCAACTACCACTCTCAACTCACTAGGAGTATCGCTCATGCCCTCCAAGTGGAAGCACTCAATCTCACATAAGGTGGAGTCACTCATCTCACTCTTGTTCTCACTCAAGTGGGATAAGTGGCTCTCATACTCACATGGGATTGGTACCACATCATCACTCAAGCATATGGGGATAGGCTCGGTTTCCTCAACTCCATGCGCCTCCTTTGGTGAAGGGAAAATCCCATGCTCACCATTCTTGACCTTGTCGCCTTCAAGGTTGGATGCCATAAGATGGGCATCATCACTCTCCTCCATGGTCGAAGGGAAAATCCCATGCTCGACCGTCTTGTGGCCATCTCGTAGTAGTGGTGGAGGTAGGCTCATGCTATCCAACTTGGCGAAGTAGAGGTCTACATTTTCCTTGTTGGCGAGGTCGTGGAAGTCAAGCGTAGGCATTGAAGCTTGATGGAGTGGAGGAAGGCTTGCTCTTGGTGCCATTGTGGTGGTGGCACGAGTAGTTGAAGGTTCCCTATGTGTTGGAGATATGCCCTAGAGGCAATAATAAATGTAGTTATTATTATATCTTTGTGTTTATGATAAATGTTTACATTCATGCTATAATAGTATTAACAAGGCAACATTGATACTTGTGTGATTTGTAAACTTAATTTGAAGTCCCTAGTATAGCCTCTATATATCACTAGCTTGTTGGTTGATAAATGATTGTGGTTTCCCTTTCATGAACATTGAGTTGTTATCAACAACAAGATCATATCATTAGGAGAATGATATGGTGGACATACTCCTATAGATAAGCGTAGCATAAAGATCAAGTCATTTCAATAGTTCAATTGCTATATGCTTTCTGATACATAGTAACCTAATTCCTTCGACCATGAGATCATGCATATCACCTTTACCGGATGGATGCTTTGATGACATCAAACACCACACCGTAACTGGGTGGCTATAAAGGTGGCATTGAGTGTTCGGAAAGTATTGGTTGAGACACATGGATCAAGAGTGGGATTTGTCCATCCATATGACGGATATATATACTCTGGGCCCTCTCGGTGGAATGTCATCCAATTAGCTTGCAAGCATGTGACTGGATCACAAGGGATCACATATCACGGGAACGAGAAAAGAGTACTTATCGGTAACGAGGTTGAACTAGGTATGCAGAGATACCGACGATCATAACCTCGGATAAGTAAACTATCGTGAGACAAAGGGAAATTGGTATCGTATGTAAGTGGTTCATTCGATCGCAAAGTAATCGTAGAAATATGTGGGAGCCATATGAATTTCCAGATTCCTCTATTGGTTATTGTTCGGAGAAGTGTCTCGATCATGTCCGCATAATTCACGAACCGTAGGGAGACACACTTAAGGATTCGACGTTGTTTGAGTAGTTATGGTATTATGAGAAAGAGACCGAATGTTGTTCGGAGTCTCGGATGGGATCCGGGATATCACGAGGTGATCCGGAATGGTCCGGAGAATAAGATTCATATAAGGAAAGTTCCGTTTCGGAGTTCGGGAATGATTCCGGTGTTTTCATCGGGAATGTTCTAGAAGGTTCCGGAATGTCCGGCACTCCGGAGGGGAAGGGGTACATGAGTGTGTGTTTCCTGTCAAAACCCACCGGCGAGCAGCGACGATCAACACGAAGAGCTGGGAGGCTCCCAGAACTGCTGGTGGGCCCTGGTCCCTCGGGCAACGGCCCGCAAAACTCCGGCACACGTCCTGGCGGATGCGAGGGCGTGCCACCTGACCTATACCTGGTCAGGAAGGTGATGGGTTGCTTCGAGTGGTTTCCTGCATGGCAAACAAACACACGTAAAATTCAAGCCGCAACCGGCTCCCAGGTTTCCCTGTGAATCGGCTCCTGGAGCCGATTATCCCATGGTTCTGCATTAGATCTACGATAACATGGGGTTTTGCTTCATCAATACAAGTTAAATCGATCTATGACAGTTTAACGTTTTCACCACATAATTGGAACATCCTACACATAGTTGAGCCTGGTAGATACAAAAGATGATAGAAAACTAACCCTAGAGAAGGCCTAAAATCCAACGTAAAGTCAATTCCCGGAACAACTCCTCTCGGATTGGCAAACCATATCTTACATATTACTGGACCGTTCAACCCGTTTGCAAGGCCTGATCATGTGGATATCAAACTAAACCTTGGAGAACAAGGCACAACTATAACGGATCAAATCGACTTAAATAAAGATCAAGCAAGATGCCACCCTTACACCCGGGAAAAGGTGCAAGGGCGACGAGATAACTAGAGGTAGCATAACTAAACGATCATAGCAAAAAGGTACCGATGCTAGCCTAAACAAATCTATGATAATAGTGTTACTCGCCATCAACAAGGCTTCAGTACGAGTAACACCAAATAACGCATAAGTAGATACTGCCTAGATCGCAAGATGCGATCTAGGCAGCATGGCACTTACCCGAGAAAAACCCTAGAAACAAGGGGTGGCGATGCGCCGAGATTGTGTTTGTCGTGAACGTGATCGTCCTCCTTTTCTCAATAACCTTAGGTACATATTTATAGTCCGGAGACTTTCTATCTTTGGAATAATTCTAACAACTCTATCTCTTACCTAAACCGAAACGTAACCTATTACAATATAAGATCACGAGCAATTTAGCCCAAATCAACGCACGAGGCCGATTCAACAACACGTTGCATATACGTATCTTCTAAGCCCATCTTGATTACGGCCCATCTCCTCCTTTGGCCAAAATGTGGCGATAACACATGCCCCCCTGGTTTTGGCAATAATAATTCCAAAACCACTCTGTTTTTTCCTTCTCCTCTTTTTTTCTGTATCGGGTTACGCGTTGCCAGAATGCGTTGCAGAGCAGAATCGTCACGCCACCCTTCATCATGATGCCCTGTCTTCTCCACTTCTCCGCAGTGCATGATTTGACAATTTCGGCAGCACATTCTGGGAAACCGCTATAGCATTGAACCACCTCCCACTATTCCCCTTATTTAAATTCATCTGAGCAGTTTGCAGCCCCATCTTCCTCCAGCAGCCAAAAAACCCTTCTTCCTCCGCCGAAAAAACCCTCTTCCTCCGCCATGGCCTCCTCTTCTTCCGCCCTTTCCTCCCAATCTTCCAACACAATTAGCGACCAGGAGCCGACGCCGGAGCACCCGCCAACGGCGGCGTACGAGACTCTCGCCCCACAATGGTGGGACGAGAGGGATTGGAACTTCGCCGCCTGGTCGGAGGACGACGAGTCCTTGACCGACGGCGAGGAGGGCCTGCAGTTCCTTGTCGACGGGGAACTGGAGGCAGAGAGCACCGACGACGCCTAGTCCTGGGATGGCGTCGAATCCTCCGACGAAGAGGAGGAAGCGGAGGAGGACACCTCCTCCGACGAGTACCCGCCGATGAAGCGCTTCCGCGCCGGGTCCAGCGAGGACACCGAAGACGACGACGAGGACGAGGAGGCCCCCGCTGGCATCTTCATCAGCAGCAGCGAAGATGACGCCGGCAGCAGCGCTGATGACAGTGAACAAGACGACGGCGAAGACAGCGGCGACGACACCGGCCTCTAGATTAGGAACTAGCAGTAGTAGTACTAGTAGTAGACTCCCTTTTGTAAGCAATCAGCTCCATTGTAAACAATCGTCTTTTGAATGAACAAAGATTGCTTTTTTCAACTCGAAGATTGCTTTTCCAACTTAATTTTGCCGATAGTCAAAATAGGTCGATGTTCCAGAAGCCGATAGTATTGTATCGGCTTTCAACATGCTACGCTCATACAGTCAACCAAGTCACAGCCCAAAGAGCCGATGGTAAAACATCGCTTTTCTAAAAACGTTGACAAGGTCAAATTTGGTCGCATACTTAGACAAATCTGAGCGGCCACTTCCCAGTTTCAAACGGTAGCCTGCGACCCTCTTCAAAAAGGGGTGACCCAGATCTCCAATTGCTCACCGACCAGATCGAGCTCACAGCGCCAAGAATCCTCGATCCCCAATTGCATAGATGATCTCCGCCGACAAACTAGATGGCGGAATCGTCCAACACCAACCCAGCGGTCTCTGGTCTGACGGTACGCCTACTCCTCGCAGTCTGAACACGATGCTAGAATTAATGGCAAACACCTGAATTAATGCTTTATTCCACCATTAAAATTTCTTAGGTTTCAGACGTTCTGCTGCCGCATCCTTCTCTCCCAAATTCCCTCTGTCTTGGCCCCCGTACAGAGTCTAGTCCTGCCCATCTGATCTCTTGCGAAGCAAACAGAATCCCCTTCGTAAGCCAAGACCTAGATTTGAACTCTTGGGCCGACTGCTTGCGAGCCTGGCCTAATCCCCCTGAACATTGGGTCTCTTGGTTCAGCAGGGTAGCTAGAGCTTACCAATCCCAATGGGAAACCACGGGAATAGCCGATGCCTTGCATTTGTCATTTTCTCCCCTTGAAAAACACGAAAATCTTCTAAAAACCATCAGCTATTTCTGGTCCGATGCTCTGAACTGCTTCATGTTTGGTCATGGCCCCATGACACCAACTCTGTTAGACGTGGTGATGATTACTGGCCTGGACGTTACATCACCCAGCCCCTCTGCTTTCAAGCTGACTAAGGTCCCCTACAAGCTGTCTTCCAAAACAGACTGCACGAACTGGGGTGCCTACCTCCAACGCCATATGAAAACTAAAGGCCCTGTCACAGAGAAAGAACACACAGCTTTTCTCAACTTCTGGCTGGAACATTTCATATTCTGTGGCCCTTCCCTTGCTCCAACCAAGAATTATCTCTCCTTAGCCTACGAGCTTGCCAAAGGCACTCAACTTGGCATCGGCAAACTGTTCCTTGGAGAGGTCTATCGATATCTCTAGTTGATGTCTGTCAAACTATTCTCTGGCATAGCAGTCAAAACAGGAGGTCCTTGGTGGTTCATTCAGCTATGGGCCCAGCTGTATTTTCAAAACCACGTCCCAAACTTTCCCCTTTTGGCGAGTTGCACCTTTCCAGATGTTAAAGGGAAGCAGATCCGATGCACCAGCTACGGCCAAACTTTGTATAGACTGCCAAGTAGTAAACTGATCCCTCAGGAGGCATCCAAGTGGTTCAGCACTTTCTTTCAAGGCCTGGACAATCCTATCTTCTTTTCTTATATGGAAGAATCGGAACATTTTGAAAATCCAATCTCCTTCAGGCTAGACAACTTTGCCGATGACACCAGCACTCGGGAGCTATTTTCCACTGTGATCCGTCCCTGTTTCCTTCCAGTTGGCATGAGCACATCCAACAGAATAATCAAGCCCGGATATGAATTCTACCAGCCGGTCCTAGTGGCTCGGCAATTTGGCCTTGGACAAGTACCTCCCCATTTCTTTCTCCACCATCTTACAGAGAGCAGAGCCGACCTGCCCGATCCTCTCACCAGTCAAAGGTGTTATTCCTTCTTCGATGCTCTGACCATCCCAATTCCTAACGACCTCACCTTCGCTTCATCAACCGATGGCTTTGAAAACTGGTGGTCGATGTGGAAGACTCATGCCTTCAGGGGAGCTCTGGGACCGTTGCTGAAACAGCTCGATGCTGAATATGATATCCCCGTAGAACAGGTACTATTACTTGCAAATTTTCTTGATGCAGCTCATAAATGACTCTTCTAATAACTCGCTCTGTCTCCTTGCAGCAACAAGATGGTCCTGAACCTACACACGATGATGGCTCCCCCTTCGAATTCTTCCCACCAGCTCCAGTGGTCCTTTTCTGCAAAAACTCGCCACCTTTGAAAAAGTTCGTGATGCAGAACCAGCCGATATCACCACAATCGGCTTCTAAGAACCAAGTAACTTCAAGGTCAGCTGCCCCTCGAGTTCCAACTAAAACAAGAACGGTGGTGAGGAAGGTAGCTGCCAGGAAGACTTTGAGGCGCCGGAGCCCTTCTCCAGGAAGTTCGCATGTACGCTGATCCATGCCTTGGTTGATCTCTCTCATTCTTTCATTCTTGCAGACATGCTCGTGCTTACTAGCTCTCCTTCTCTTGCAGGCTTCCGTCGAAGACACCTCCCACGAGGACACACAACCCAATCGAGGAGAATCGAGTCCAACAGACTCGGAGAGGACTGGTACACCAAACCAGCCAGATTTGCCACCATCGGCTCCCAGGAAAAGGCCGGTTTCTGAACCTACTGCCCCCCGAGCATCAGTCGAGGCGAGGCCACCTGTGAGCCCCAAGCGGGCTCGCAAGGGACTGCAAACTTCTTCGTCGAGCCAAGAGGTTTCGAAAGTCATCACCCTTCATGCTCTTACTACTTGTTTCTCCATCTGCCGATTCGTCACCACTTGCATCAGCTAAGCACCTTTCATGCAGACGACCGACGCTTCTAGTGGGAAGGCCGGGGCCGTGCCGATGCCTTTAGCCAAGCCGGACCTAGCAATCCCCGAAGGTGCAGATGAAACAGCTACCATTTTGGCCAAGTCCCCAGCAACCACACACAAGCCGATTGTCTCGCCATCTGCTATCCCCTCGATCTTAGGAGAGGTACGTTAGCTTCTTTCGGCTCATCCTTCCATGTTGGACGCACACTGACGCTTTTTCGGGCTGCCAGGGTTGTGATATTTCAGGCTTGCTGGCGTTCGATCCTGATTCCATCGAACCAACTCCCTCTGCCGCCAACGATGAACCACGAGCCAAGGCCGTTCTACCTCAATTCCAGCGTCTTAAAGCCTTGCTGTCCTCCCCGATCGAGGAGCTGATCGAGGGTTCTGAGGAGGTGAAGAGCGTTCTTGCCGAAATCAAGGACCAACTCCCAGTAGCATTGCAGGTGAAGCTTTGGCCAGTTGTAACTCTGTCTTTCTACGGGTCAAGGGTGAAGTTAGCTCGTGAAAGGATCAATCTGCGCCGCGCCCAACTTCCGCTGAGGGCCAATATTGCAGACAGATGTCAGCAGCTCAACGAAAAAAAGGCGTCTCTGGATGCCAAAACTGACACCTCTGTCAGTACCGCCGAGCTCGCATCCTTAAAAAGGGAGTTGGAAGATCTTGAAGAGAAGGTCCGGGCGACTAAACAGCTCATTCGTGACAAGGAAGCATCCATCGCCCACTCCCAAGACGAAGCAGAAAGCCTCAAAGCTCAACTGAAGACCAATCTGGCAGAAATACGTGCCCTGAACAAGCAGCTAGTGACGGGCAAGGACGAAGATGACGAAGCCGAGATCGCCGAGGTGGATCGTGTCCGTGCTGACGCCCTCCACGCCTTCGAGGCATTCCTTGAGTAGCTCGTTCATGTAAACTAGCACCTGCTTGTAACCGTTTGAACCTCTAGAGTCGATGGCTGTGCATCGGCTGTGTATTTTTTTTTATTGGCCGATTTCATGTATCGGCCCCCATATCTCACTGTCCATCATCCCACATGCTTGGGAAATATTTCTTGAGATGCTGACCGTTGACCGCCACTGGGAATTTCACGCCATCCAGCTCCTCCAGCATGTACGCGTTCCCCCTTAAAACCTGATCGACCCTGTATGGCCCGTGCCAATTTGGAGACCATTTACCGTATGCTGCATCCTTGGTTCCTAATGGCAATACAGCTTCCCATACGAGATCGCCAACGTGGAACTCCTTCGGTCTCACTTTCTTATTATATGCACGAGCTACCTTGGCCTTGTTCTCTTTGATTTTCTCAAGCGACCACAGCCTAAGCTCAGTCAAATCCTCAACACTGTCACTCATCAGGGCCGCATATTCTTCAGTTGTTAGATCGTTCTGAAAAGTGACACGTCTCGATCCAGACGTAATTTCCCAGGGCAATACGGCTTCTTGTCCATAGACTAGATGGTATGGCGAGGTTTTTATCGCTCCATGACATGACATGCGGTAAGCCCATAAATCCTCTGACAAAACCTCGTGCCAACGCCTAGGGTGCTCGTCGACCTTCCTCTTGATCAGCTTGATAAGGCTCTGGTTGGACGCTTCAGCTTGCCCATTTGCTTGAGCATAGTATGGAGATGATCGAATCAGCTTAATCCCTGTGTCCTCACAGAATTTTCTAAACTCGTGAGAAATGAAGACCGAACCTCCATCGGTCGTGATAGTCTGGGGAATACCGAATCTATGAATGACATGTTCTTTCACAAAATCGATAACATCCTTCGAGTTCACTGACTTCATAGGGACGGCTTCCACCCATTTAGTGAAATAATCCGTAATGGCCAAAATCCACATGTGGCCTTTGCTTGATGGAGGATTGATCTTGCCGATCATATCCATGCCCCAACCTCGGAATGGCCACGGCTTGATGATGGGGTTCATTGCTGACGCGGGTACCATCTGAATTTTTCCAAATTTCTGACATGCTTGACACCCTTTGTAGTACTTAAAACAGTCCTCAAGCATGGTGGGCCAATAAAACCCTGATCGCCTGATCAACCATTTCATCTTGTGAGCCGATTGGTGAGTTCCACAGGCGCCTTCGTGTACCTCGTGTAGGAGCCGATTGGCCTCGGTTGGCCCCAGACATTTGAGTAGTAACCCTTCCAGAGTCCTGTAGAACATATCGTCCCCAATAAGCACATACTTCATGGCCTTGTACCTTATCCGTTTAGGTGCCCCCCGAGCCGAATCTTTCAAGTAATTGAAGATATCGGTTCTCCAGTCGTCCGCCTCTAGGAACTGTACCTGAACATCAGCTCCCTCTGCTACGTCCTTGTAGCCTGAAGCCATTTGTGCGAGATCATTCGCCTCGATATTCTGCGATCGCGGGATCCAGTGCAAGTTTATGTACCGGAACTGTGCCATCAGCTCACGGCATTGCAACCATAATGGGAAGAGCGACCCGCTCTCGCACTTGTATTCCTCCGTGAGTTGGGAAATCACCAATTTGGAGTCTCCAAAAATTTCCACTACTTCTGCTCTAGCTTCGATGAGCAACTCCATTCCCTTGCGTATCGCCTCATACTCAGTGACGTTGTTGGTGCAAGGGGTAGATAGCCTGATGGAGAAGGAATATGTTGCCCCCCGGGGCGACACGAGTAGAATGCCGATTCCGCAACCATCATCACAAACCGATCCATCGAAAAACATAGCCCACGCTCGTATAGAAAGTGCTGCTATATTGGTGTTGATTCTTTCGGCAATAAGATCGGCCAACGCCTGACCCTTAACCGCTTTTGCGGGTTGATACCGGATAACGAATTCCGATAATGCAAACATCCATTTCCCGAGTCGGCCTTTCAACATAGGAGCCGATAGCATGTGCTTTATGACATCTGATTTGCATATAATGATAATCTCTGCTGAGAGCAAGATGTGGCGTAGCTTGGTGCAGGTGAAAAACAGGCAGAGGCACAACTTATCAACCTCAGGATACCTTGTCTCTGCATCCACACTGGTAGAAAACGCCCCATGCGTCCCGGTTGGTAAGGGCCATTAGTCCCGGTTGCCCAACCGGGACGGGGGCATCGGGACTAAAGCTCCAACCATTAGTCCCGGTTGCCCCACCAACCGGGACAAATGGGGGCACACGTGGCGGCATCAGAGCGCGAGGGGGGTGGAGCATTACTCCCGGTTCGTAACACGAACCGGGACTAATAACCTGCTGCCGCGGCAGAGATTTGGCCCATTTCTCTGCCGCGGCAGAGAATTCATTTTGGCACATTTTGTTGCCGCGGCAGCATTTTCGCCACTTTTTGTGCCGCGACAGAGAATTCATTTAGGTTGTTTTATTGTTTATTTAGTGTTTTGCACTTATCAATGAAGGAACCTTATATTACACAAGATCATCATGACAACATTACATTCAATACACAGATCGAGTTCATGCACTACATACAAAAGTTGCTATTCGATGCTACCGGCCAATTTCTTGAAAGTTGCTATTTTTACAATTCCTATTGTCTATACACAGCCGAGTAGTATTCCCCTTGTGTGTTTAGTACTTCTGTATCCAAGAATCCCGCCAATTCCTCCTGTATTGCTCGTATGCGATCCTTTGGCAGAAGACCGTCCCGTAGACGTTCGATCTGATTTAAAAAAGGAGTCAGCCTAAATGAATATGAAACTAAACACAATTTGATTGTAATTAAAAACTATAGAAATTGTTTACGTACGTGGAGTTGCTCTAAATTCCTGCCCTTCTCATCGCACGTCTGCCGGATGAACTTGCATACATAGTATCCACATAGATTGTTACCTGGTCCCTGTGTCAGGCACTTTACGACAACAGAGTTCAATCAAAATAATAATCAAGCATGATAATAACTGTATCAAAACTAGAATCAAAGAGATGCGCGGATATAGCTAGTGGTGCTTACATCTAGTGGTTGAAATGTAAGCTCCTCTTTCCAAACACCCCTAGCCTTCTTGGTGAACCGTTTCCAAGCGCTGCCCGGCGTAGAAAACGAATAAAATAAGTTATTAAGTACTTGATATCATAAAATTCACGAACGTTGCCGATATAGTGTCGTAATGATTAGAATTACCGCTGGAGAAGTATCTGCATGTCCTTCCACGTCTCAAGGGGTTTATGTTTCGAGTCCATGACTAGTACACGCCCTTTGTCAAGTTGAATGATTAACAGAATATAGTGGTACCTGCGAATGCAAAACTAATCAATTATATACTTAACATCGGGTAAGCGAAATAGAAAGTGTATACAAGACAATAACACTCACTGGAAGTTGTAAGGAAATAGTATTTCCCTTTTGGTTTCTTGAAACCTTAACGCGTGTACTATATTATCCTCCGTATCCTGGGGGCTTATTTTGAGATTAGCTTCATGAACCCAATATGGGTCAATGAAGCCAATGTCATAGATTTGTCCTCTGCTGCATTCGAGAATCTTCATTCTGCATATTAAAGTATGATTATATACATGCAATAAACAAAATATTATAGATGGAGACTAAATTAATTACAGAATTAGCACTTACAGACAATAGGCACTCATGAGAGATTTGTTCAAGGCGTCTTGATGGAATAATTGAAATAGTTCATCAAATTCAATGGATATCATGTCATCGTTTTCTTTCCCATGATGCTTTTTTGTAACCCTCAGCACTATCCAGTTAGCCCCGGCCCTTGTGGCATGCATGTACCAGTTATGCAATCTTCGCATTTTTGTTGGAAGATTGTTTACCTCCTCAGGTTTGACGAGAGGTTTTCCGTACTGGTATTGGTATGCTACTTCACTCACGGGGAAGAACTCTAACTGGGATAAGTACTGGGCAATACTCATACCTTGAGCAGCGGCAGCTTCTCCGTATTGTGCAACTACCTCTGGATCATACTGCTCTTTGGCCCCATATTTGCTCGACCCCACATTGGTTTGAGAAATCACCTTGAGAGGGGCGCAAGTCTGTTTTGCTTGTTCTCCGAGCTGGGCAACAGATTTCCAGCTTGCATCAGTACTGCTCTTCGAGGCTTTTTGTGCTGCATGTGACTTGAGAATAGAACGCTCATAGTCTGATGACAGCTTTGGCTCGGGTTGATGAAGAGTCTTTAGCATTTTCAACACTTTGGCTTTTTCTTCTTTGGTGCTGGGGAACTCTGGCTCTTTCGGCCGCCTCAGCTTAGCGAAAAACGCTGTCGTTTCCGCATCAACGATCGCCGCAGTCTCCTCTTCAGTACAGTCATAAGCTCTCTTGGGAGGAACCGTTGGTACTTTTGGAAGAGGCTCTTGTTTACGTTTCGGCGATCGCTTACGACGCACAGTAGCGGTACGCTTACGCTTTTTATCCTGAGGCGCCGGCGATGGCTCCCGCGGCGATGGCTGCACCGGAGATTGGTGAGGCGACGGAGCCGGGTGAGGCGACGAAGATGGCTGCCGCGGCGGCGACGACCTCGCTGGAGACGGGTGAGGCGGCGGCGAAGATGGCCTTGGCGTGTGATTTCGAAGCACGATACAATCCTTCGACCATAGAATGGTGACGTTTTTTGCGTCACCCAGCACAGTCACATCCCCTTCACCAGCAGGGTAGTGAAGATCCAAAACCTCAAAGGTGGGCATGATTTCATCCATGCCGACAACAGCGTAGCCCTCTGGAACCGGACGACTGTGGTAAGTTGGTGTGGGTCCAATTGGTAAGGCATAGCCGACCGCCACCTTCATTGATATGTTCACAACTTTGACATGTAGCTCGCAGTGTGTCATCTCTGTGATATCATCCACTGGGTAGCCAACAGGAGCCATCGTCGGTGCATCATCGGCATCGCCATTGTCATCACCCGGGACCTCGGTGGAAGCCACACTGCTTTTTCGATTATTCGATAGGCCGGTAGCATCGAATGCAGTGTGCTGCTGAGATGGGGCGCCGGTAGTACTTTGCTCTTTAAGTGAGTTAATTTCATCTTGTTGTTGCTTTAATCGTTCTTCAATTAAACGCATTCGCTCTTTCTGACTTTCTGCTTCAACTGCCGCCCTGTCCTTACTCCTCTGACGGCTTCTATCAGGATATTTCTTCCTCTCTTCGGGAAACCCAGTCCTCCATGATTGGGAGCCTATTGTGCCTCGTGTTCGTCCATCATGTTCCTTATTTCCAAGGGCGAGTGTGAGCTCATCATTCTCTCTATCGGGAATGAAGTCCCCATCTTTAACAGCCTTTACTGCTTTTCTCATCCTCTCGATTGGCAAGGGGTCTTCTTTATGTCGTATGGTATATATACACCTCCCTTCCGAGTCCAACATGCCCCCATGCCCGTAAAACCAATTCCTTGCACGTTCTACCCAATCGTCTGTCTCTGGGGTGATATTTTTATCACGCAGTTCCTGCTCAAGTTTCTCCCACTTAGGAATGCCAGCCCTGTAGCCACCTTGCCCCATAGTATGGTGATACTTCTTGTTAGCAGCATTCAGCTTATTCGTTTCAGACATTTTCTTAGCTTTTTCTGATTTCTTGTATTCCACAAACTCATCCCAGAATGGTTTTATCTTCTCAAACCGAATATTCTTGAAATCGGGAGTCTTCTTTTTCACGACATAGTCAAGGTGAAATCTTTTCTTCCAGTTGGTGAAACACTGGGCCATCTTCTTCAAAGCCCACTCCCTGACCTTAGCCTCCATGGCTCTCCCATGTTGTAAGGCGTCCTCAACTGGATCCTCCGCATTTGGATCCAGCTCTATCTTCGGTAGTTTTAAATTAACCATGAGCCTCTTCCATAGTAAATCTTTGGCGTGGTTAGGGACAAATAAACATGTTCCCTCTTCATCCGCATTAGCAGGCCTATTCCAATTTCTAATGGTGATCGGGATTAAGTCCCTAACGATTACTCCGCATTGTGCCACAAATTTGGTTGCGACAACTTCGGGAGCTGTCGGTCTGCCGTCTTCAGCGACATCTTCGATCCTAAACCTCTCATGGTCTTGCAACTTTTTGGTTGGGCCTCGTCCGCTCTTTTCAGTAGATTCCTTCGATTCGGAGGGCTAAAAGAAGAAAGATCGCCGTTACTATTTCTATATAGATAGCAGATGATTAATTAATGAATTGATTTATATTACATGCACCTTGCCGGAGCGGTCGTCTTCTCGATTACACAAGGCATCGCCTTCTCCCTCGCGGAAGGCAACACCTTCAACCTCAAACAAGTTGTCTACTCCGGTAAAAAGAGGATCACCCTCACCGGAGTTGTTCAGAAACGTTGATACGTCTAAATTATCTTCCCCACGGATCACACCTTGGATCAACTCTTCCTTTTGTTCGTCTCTGACGTGTGGGTCCATATTTTCTGCATAGGTGGAAAAACGAATAAGTCAAAGCGGCTAAAGGAGAAAGTTAAGTACGGTGTTGAGAGATATAAACCCTAATTCAGAGAAACCCTAATATATACATACACAATAATAAAAATGAAGAGAAAGGGAAACCGTGTAGTAGATAGGCACATCGTCGAACCCACATGCACCTAAGTTGCTTGACAATGTGAATCGGGTCTGGGCCTACCCACAGTGACTGACCAGTGGGGCCGAAGACCAATAATACCAAAGTAATTAATAAACCTAATAATACCTAACTAATAATAAACCTAATAATCGAAACACCGAAAAGAAAAGGGAAACAATCAACACATGGCATCGATGCAATGCTCAAGCAAGTATGATGATATGACAAGTTAATTTGCATTGAATGTAACCCTAAGACATGCTCGACGATTTAATCGGGGTTCCGAGGGGTGAAAACCCTAACTCGGGGAAACTCCGGAACATATGAGAGGGGTGCATTTGTTCTTCTAATTATACTTGTCATTTAAGTTGTTGAACAATGCATGATTATAGTTTAGATAGATAGGTTTCATTTTTCTGAACAATTTGATATATTATTTGTATTTTTCTGACTTATAAACAATAAGTTATTGATTTTACAATATTAAGTCATTTTCTGGAATTAAAAAAAAGGCAAATAGTTTTTACACCGGGGCGCCCCTAGCCAGTGAGACTGACAGAAGGGCCCCAGTGCCAACTCAGCCTCCACGCGTACAGATAATTTTCCTACCACAGAGAAGCCTACCCACTGAGGCTGACTGATGGGCCCTAGGCCACATCAGCTGCCACGCGAGCACGAGTGACGTCAGCACGACGTCACACTGGCGGTGAGCTCGCAGGCAGCGGCAGCGGCGGCGATAGCAGGCTCCCCTGGACGCGCGGATGGGCGCGTTAGAGAGAGCGCGATGCAGGGAGAAAGGGAGTGGCGGCGCCGCTCCTTGTTGGTCACCGGAGCGTCGCCTCCGTCGAGCTCGAGCGGCGGCGTCGTCGGGCACACGCGGGGAGAGTAGTACATGAGGAGAGGGAGAGAAAGAAGAACACCGTGAGGATCAGCAGCTCACCAGGAACACGACGGAGGTGGTGGCGAGGTCGGGCGAGCTCGGGAGACGCCGGAATCGACGGAGGCGACGCGCAGACGGAGCTTCCAATCCAGGCGATTGAGGTCACGCGCGAGGGGGAAAAGTAGCAAGGGAGCGCGTGGACGGAGGCAGCGGCGGTGGCGGACGGAACGCGCGGGTGGCGGCGAGCTCGGGCATCCTGCCGGCGTCGGGGGCGCGCGCGTCAGTGAGAAGCAGAGAAGTGAGATGGGGAAGAAGAAGAGGAGGGGCGTCAGTTATAAACGAAGGGCCTTTAGTCCCGGTTGGTGGCTCCAACCGGGACTAAAGGGGCATATGTCCCGGTTGGAGCCACCAACCGGGACCTATACTCCAATATTTTCAGCAGCCCAAGCGTTGGCGCGCAGGGGGTCTTTAGTCCCGGTTGGTGGCTCCAACCGGGACATATTCCCCTGTTTTCAAATTTTTTCAGGTATTTTCTCTCTGTTCCCGCCTTATTTTTTATTTTGGGGTTTAAATTTGTATTGTTTTTAAATGATAATTAATTTGGAATTTAGAAAACTTTAAACATAAGAAGTGTTTGGATTTGAATAAATAATTCAAAACCATTTTCTGTTTTAAAAAATAATTAATGTAACCATTTAAAATATGAACCATTTACAATTAAAAATGAATTAACTTATATTTTTTTAATATCAATTTGGAATTTAGAAAAACTTTAAACATAAGAAGTGTTTGGATTTGAATAAATAATTCAAAAACATATTCTATTTTTAAAAAATAATCAATGTCACCTTTTAAAATATGAACCATTTACAATTAAAAATGAATTAACTTATATTTTTTTTAATATCAATTTGGAATTTACAAAAACTTTAAACATAAGAAGTGTTTGGATTTGAATAAATAATTCAAAAACATATTCTATTTTAAAAAATAATTAATGTCACCTTTTAAAATATGAACCATTTACAATTAAGAATGAATTAACTTATATTTTTTTAATATCAATTTGGAATTTAGAAAAACTTTAAACATAAGAAGTGTATGGATTTGAATAAATAATGCAAAAACATATTCTATTTTTAAAAAATAATTAATGTAACCTTTTAAAATGAATTAACTTATATTCTATTTTTGAATATTAATTTTTAAAACGACCCGTTTTTTGCGCTCGGAAAATGGAAAAGGGCTTTTCCGTGCGACAAAAAGGAAAACTTCCTCCTGCAACATTGTTCTCCATACCAATGTCCACACACATGCATAATATGGGCACAACATCACAAACTATGCCGTGATTCAGCACATAACATCGGTCATTTGGACCGAAAGCCATGAAACCTCGAACATGATAGGTCATTTTGTGAAGGTTTTTTCGAAACATGATCAATATACCAAGTCTGGTATTTTTCCTTTCAACTATGTAACATAATATGACACCACGCGAAGGATTTTCATTGTTCGGACTTTTTTTGAATTTATTATGCCCGTTTTGAATTATCTGAATTTCTAACTATGGTCGAACCGGTGTGCATGAAGATAGGGGACGGGCATCGTTAGAACTTGCATTGGATCTCTAAAGAAACCACATATTGCGAGTCTAAAAATGATTTTTTCAAAAAATCACGGGCGATAGATCATGTACCTGTAGTACAAACCGGACCCACTTCCTGCCGATTCGGCAGACATTTGTCCTTTTTACCCGGTGAAAGAACATTTCTTAATCCCTAGTGTTTTGTGTGTTAGATAACAATACCAAGGATCATTTAATGTGTGTTGAAGTGTTGCAGCTCAGAAATCTACCTTTGGGGGCGGATAATCCGGCCCCACCAGGGGCGGATAATCCGCCCCTCCCTCTGCTCAAGCCTGCGCAAGCCCCAGAAGGGGGGGCGGAACATTGGCCGGACTTTCCGGCCAGGCCGGATAATCCGCCCCCTAGGGGGGCGGATAATCCGCCTCCTGCTCTTCGCCAAGGCGCAAGCCCTAGAGAGGGGGGCGGAGTTTTGGCCGGACTTTCCGGCTACGCCGGATAATCCGCCCCAGGAGGGGGCCGGATAATCCGCCCCCCCAAGTTTTTCTCCAAGCTTCACCAAGGCGCAAGCCCCAGAGAGGGGGGCGGAATTTCCCCCGGAGAGTCCGCCCTTGGGGCGGAATTTTCCCAGGGGGCGGATAATCCGCCCCCAAAATTGAGCAACGGCCAGATCTGGGGAGGGGGTATTTAAGCCAGCCTTCCCCCTCCTGCCAGAACTCTTGATTCATCTCGAAAAAGAACAGATCAGATCTCAAAAGTTCATACAAGAGTGCTCCACCTAGATCCATCCAAAGGCTCCGTCCCTTTGGGAATCGAAGGAGGAGAACTCAACCTTCATCATCAGCAATCAAGCGCTTCATCTCCTCTCCATTCATTTGGAGAACCTTAGATCTAGTATTTCTTGCAAAGATCTAGATCCTTGTTTTCGTTTATATTGATAAACCTTGTTTTTGTGACAGCTTGTTGTCATCCCGGGAGCCCCCAATTCGGTTGTGGGTGTGTGCCCCGATAGTATTGTAAAAGGCACCGGTTCCCGCCTCGAAGGGATCCAATAGTGGAGAAGGTGGATCAGGCCTCTCATGGCGAGATCCATCGGAGAATAGGGTGAGGCCTATTGTGGCGTGGTGGTCTTAGAACCGCCCACCCCTCCAACGCAGATGTACTTCCCTTAACAAGGAAGGAACTGCGGTAAAACAAATCCCTGTGTCTCCGCGTGCTCCACTACGGTTTCCTCGCTCCTCCTTTACGTGCTTAGTAGTTAGGGTTTCATATAGGGAAATTCTCGTAGTTGCATATCTAGAGAATTTACTTTGTGTAAAGCCTAAAATTGGAAAAAGTATTAAAAATTGGTTAGCACCTATTCACCCCCCCCCCCTCTAGGTGCCCATACGATCCATTTCAATTGGTATCAGAGCCTCGGCTCTTATTTCGGGCTTAACAGCCTAAGAGAAGTATGGGTTCCAAGGGAGATGGGAGTGATGCTCCGGAGGTAGTCACCATGAACGATCTCAAGACGTTGGAAACAACCTTGGTGAGTTCTATGGAGGCTAAGATGGAAGAGATGCGTCAATTGATAATGCGTCTCTCCACATCCGCAGCATCACCTCCATCTAACTCTGAGGATACCACTCCGCAATCCAAGGAACGGGTAAAACTGTTTCCAAAGAGAACGAAGTGGTAGGTGATGATACAAGTAAGAGCTCCTCCTCGAAAAAGGATAGCGGTAAGGATGGATACAATGAGGTTTCTCATGTGTATTCTCCTGATCCGCCTATTCCTCACCCTCATATACATAATAGGGGTGATCCACCCAAATTGTCAGCTTCTACTTTCTCTCAATGGCAATTTTTGATGAAATCTCATGTGTGCAGTTCCTCCATAGAGTTGTGGAAGATTATCGAAAATGGTCTTCACGTTGGAAATCCTAACAATCTCACAAGGAGAGAAGTGGTCGATAGCCAACTCAATGCTACGGCCCTACACATGATACAGCTTGGTGTGGGAGATAAAGACATGCCACACATTCAGCATCTTAGCACAGCTAAAGAAGCGTGGGATGCTCTCACCGAGCTCTTTATCGGAAATGAAAGTATGAGAAGGAATAGATATGATGCCTTGAGCAATGAAGCTGAAGGATTTTATATGCTGAATGGAGGAAGACTCATTTTCAAGGACAAATCAAAAGCTCCACGTAAGAAACAGTTTGTAAAGAAAAATGCTCCTTTCAAGAAGCAACCAAAGATTGTTCTAGTAGCTCAAGAAGAATATTCATCGGGGAGTGAAGATGAGGACGAGGACGATAGCTCTCAAGAGGTGGCTGCTATAGCCACCACATCTACATCAACATCACTCTTCGACTCTCCAAACGAAAACATCATCAACAAGAATCCTACTTGTCTCATGGCAAGAAGCTCCGAGGTAACTTCTTCTAACTCTTCTTTTCCCAAGGCTATGATAGACATGGATGATCCTGCTAGTCTTAAGGTTAAAGAAGAGATTATTGCCTTGGATTATTTCTATACTAACTTGCAAGGTGAGCACAAAGTTCGTTTTGAGGCTCTTATGGATCAGCTGGCCCAAAACGAAGCACTCCTCGAAGAAAAGGGCAGAATTGAAAGGGAGGATGCAATGGAAATTGCATCCCTAAAAAATGCTCTTGAAGAAGAAGAAGCTCGGGTCTCTCTTGAAGAGAGGCTTGAGTCTATGGAAGAGTCACATGAAGAAAATGTGACTAAACTCGTTAAGGAACGTGACAATGCGGTCACCAAGGCAAAGAAGTTAAAGAAGGAAAGGATTGACTTTGGGGCTGCTCATGATAGACTCTCCGAGGAATTGGAAACTTGACAATGCTCACAAGGCGTTGAAAAACGAGTTCTCTATCCTCAATGAGTCACATGATCAGCTTCAAAGTCGATTGGCCATATAGATAGATACTCCTAGCTCGTCCAACTCAACATATAGTAACAAGAAAATGCTAATGTGGAGAAAGGAGTGATCAAGGACACCACTACAAAGACAAAGGTGTGCTTGATGAAGTCCTTGACAAGCAAAGGTCAAATCATGGTAGAGAGGGACTTGGGTATGTCACCAAGTCCAAGAAGAAGAAAACCAAGAAGAACAAGACCAAGAATGTGCAATAAAGACAGCACGACTGAGAAGGTTGTCACAAAAGACAAGACTAATATATTGGTTTTGCAGGGTCTCACAATCCGAATTATGAACTCTTTTGTGATGATTATGGCGATGTTTTATGCTTATTATGTTGGTCCTTTTGATGAATTTATTGCTTGGTCTATTTGGGTCCCAAAGACCCTTGTTACTAACATGAAAGGACCCATTGAAAAAGGGTACCTAAAACCAAGAAGTAATTTTTCTTGCAGGGCTATGCTTCCGGTGGGTCGAAATGGGTGCTGGATAGTGGCTGCACTAATCATATGACCGAAGCAAGGAGATCATCACGGAGATGCGTCCAAATCTTGATAATCACAGTCTCCTATGGTGATAAGTCTAAATCTCAGGTATTGGGTCTTGGCAAGGTTGTGGTTGCCCACGATATCTCTCTCGTGGACGTCATGCTTGTTGAGACCCTTGGCTATAATCTTCTTTCTGTTCGTGCCCTTGGCAAGATGGGTTTTGCTGTTTTTTCGATGATGATTTTGGTGGTACTCTTATGGAGCAAGTCTCTAAAGGTCGCTTTCGTTGATACGTCGAAAATGACCTGTAGTGGTGGACTTCTCGGGAAAACCACTTCGGGTCCGATGTGTCTATTCGGAAAGAGCCGACGTGGGCTGGCTATGGCATCGCCGTTTAGCCCATGTCAACATGAGAACTTTGCAAAGTCTCCAAAAGGGTGGCCACATTCGTTGGACTAAAAGACAATGTCTCTTTTGCCAAAGATCGTGTTTGGCAGGGCCTGTGTTGAAGGAAAAATGCATGATTCTCCCACAAGAGGAAGACTTATTGTGTCATCGAAGAGGATCTTGGAATTACTCCATGTGGACTTATTTGACCTCCTTCTCATGCAAGTCTTGGTGGGAAGAAATATTGCTTGGTCATCGTCGATGATTACTCAAGATATACATGGGTATATTTTCTTCAAGCTGAAAAGTGAGACTCAACAACTGTCATCGACTTTGCCAATGAAGTTCAACGAGACAACACAATGTTCCCATATTGGCAATTAGAAGTGACAATGGCCAGATTCAAGAACTACACTTTAAACGAGTTTCGTAGCGAAGAGGGGATTAGACACCAATA